>VMDO01003313.1:105566-146152 GCA_007922755.1 Pedetes capensis
CTTTTTTTTTTTTTTGAGACAGGGTCTTGCCAAATTACACAGACTGCCTCTGGTCTTGAACTTGTGATCCCCCTGTCTCCATCTCCTGAACCGCTGGGATTACAGGTGTGTACCACTGTGCCCGATGGTGATTGTGTTTTTCAATTCCAACATTTCTGTCTGATTTTTTCCCCAAGATCTTAATTTGGTGCTGGATTTTTCTTCTAAGTTAGATACTTTTTTGTCAAGTATCTCAATTGTGTTCATCTGCTTAGTTGTATTTTCTTTGAGATCATTTATCATTTTTATAAATAGAATTTTAAATTGTCTTACATTTCAAGGATTTTGTTATCCTTGATTTCAGTTATTGAAGGATTATGGTCATAGGGGGATTCTCTTCATCTTGCTTTTTTATATTTTATAGTTCGAAGTTGGGTCTGGGACATCTTAGTATGGTTACCTCTTATTTATTTGGGAGTATTCTTGGTGAAAAGCCTTCTTTTGAGATCTTGATCTACAGTTTCACTCAGGGCAGACAAAACAATCTGACACCATAGTAATAACTTTGATCAATGTCACATTTAACCTAATTTGGGGCCAGGTATTACTTAAGAAAATTGCCTATGGAAAGGAATTGGTGGGGATAGTGATCAGTAAGTTTTGGGGTTAGATACTAATTGTAGAAAGAGACATTAGTACTAGAGGGATGGAAGTAAGGGGGACGGATAAGGGAGAAGAAAGGGAAAGAACTAGGTTAGATATGAGTAAATAAGAATAAGGGGAAGGTAGGAGAGCGGTGGATAGTGGGCAAGAAGAGAGCAGGCAAAAATAAGTCTGCTTATATACTGTGTGAAAATGTATTTAAGGTTATACACAAATTATAGGGAGTAAAATCAATATTAGCATGCAGGTTCTCTTTTCTCTCTTCCCCCCTTGTAACCAATAGATTGGAAAATATTGAAAGTATTGCTATAAAATAACTAAGGATGAACTGAAAGATGTTATTTCTCAGTGCATTTGTGTCCTTCTTAGCCCAGGCTGACTGCTCCTTCCCAGCTCTGATCACCCACAGGCTGCATCCAAATCTCTGAAATAAAAAGAGTTGGTTCTCTGTCATTGTCATGCTGGATTATTTAGTAAGCAGTGCCTACAATTCAGCCTCTCCATGTCTGTTTATCCTTCCTCAGGGCTGGAAGTGGACCTCTCCTTTCAACAAGGCAGTCAAGTGCTCTTCTTTTTCCTTGCTAAGGCGGATAAAATCAAAGTACAAGTGAAATGTTTGGTGTCATCACAATTAATTGAATTTCATCTGTTTAGAATCTAAGCAATTTCTTTGAAAATCACCTGAATATTTGAGTCAGATAGATGTTCAGTATCCAAATGGATCAAGTTAATTTTTCCTATCATAGAAAATTCTATGATGAATTCCTTGGCGTTGAACCACTTGTACTGCCTTTGATACATTGCCTGGTAAATGACAGGCAATACATTTATACATGTCTTAATAACAGCTATTCCTGTCTCTCTCTGCTCCCTGCTCCCAGCCCTAGTTTGTCTTCTTGTAGCTATTTTTAATTTTCAAATCATGGAAAAACACCAGCTCATTGTTTATTGGGTTAAAAGAATCAGTTTTCCAGAGTCAAGTATGTGCTTCATTTATAGTAAATTTGTGTCTTCTAACTTATTTATTATTTCTTGTCCTTCTGTATTCACAATACCTTATTGTTTTAAGCTGGATTTACAGTGTAATTTCTGTGCAAACAAGTTAAATAAAACATGTTAAGATGCACCGTGCATTATGCAACCAGTGCAAATAAGCTAGGTGACTTGATAATCTGATGAACAGATGCCTTCCACTCCTGCCAAGTTCACATACTTAACATGTGACAACAATGTTGTCACAACTCACTTCTCTAGAGTTTTCTTTTGAGTGTACCTTGATTTCAGAAACACTACATTATGGGCGAAAAGGCATCTTGGCATTGAGAAATATGGTCATTATAAAATGGACAAAGTCCTATCCCTCCCCAGTTCCAATATTTAGCCAGGTTTACCATGATGGTGGCAAAGCACTTTCAAAAGACTTCCACCTTTACATGTCTGTGATAAACATCCACTTTTACAGGCTTGTTATAAAAGCCAAAAGCCTGAAAACACTAACTTAATACATCTTTCTCTCTTGTTCTTCAAAGCTAGTTCTTTGGCAAGTCCTATCAGCCTACCTCCAAAATACGTCTCAACTCCGTGCATTTGCCTCCTTTTGTCTACCACTGCCATATTCCACGGCACCAGCACCTCACCTCTGGGCCACTGCAGTGTCTCTCTGCCACTACCCACTCATCATCTCTGCTCTTCTCTCTTCCTGCTCATTCTCCACAGCCTGGGGAGAATTATCTTTTAATAAATGTGTTCATATCACCTCCTACTAAAAGTCTTTTGTTGGACCCCAGCTGCAAATCAGACAAAGCTGGGCCTGCCTCCTTTTCCAAGCTCACCTCTGCTTCCCGCCCCATCACAGCTCGCTCATCCTGGCTTCCTCCTCCCTCCTTGTGCTGTCAAGCTTTCTTGCCCCAGGGATTCCCACCTCAGCAATACCACCACTTTCTTCTCACTGTGCACTCATCACTTCTCAGGTCTTGGCTGGAGTGTCAGCTCCTCAGAGAGACTTTCTTGACAGACTGCCCAGATAGGTTTCCTCCGCCCCCACCTTTGCCACCTGCGTTTCTTAGATTGCACCATTCGTTTTCTTTGTCACACTGGTGTGAAATCATACATTGATTTGTTGGAGAGTAGGCTAACCTAAGGACAGGAGAATGTTCATTGTGCTACAAATCAAGTGCTTGATACATAGCTGTTGTTGTTAGGAGCTGTCCAGTTGGTCTGACTCATAGCAACACTCATAGGGTTTTCAATGGCTGATTCTTTTGGGATTTGATGCATAGTTGTTGTTGTTGTTGTTGTTGTTAGGTGCTGTCGAGTCGGCATCCGACTCATAGCAATCCTACATACTACAGGGGAAACACTATTGCCAGTGCTTCTCTGCTGTTCATAGGGTTTTCAATGGCAGATTGATTTTTGGGAGGGGGTTGCCAGGTCCTTCTCCCAAGCCTACAGCTTCTGGTGTTCCCAGGCGGTCTCGCATCTAGGTATTAACCAGGCCTGACCCTGCTTAGCTTCCGAGATCTGATGGGATCGGGTGCCACAGGGCTATTTCATCCATAATTATCTGTGGGATGTAGGCATCAAAGGAATCAAACTCTATGGAAAGAACTAAGGAACTGTCAGCAAATAGGGCCCTACCTCCATGCCTAGAGGAAGAAGCATTTCTAACAGGACAGTATTTCCTAGTGAGAAGGACACTGGCTGGGAAAGAGGGGTCTGTTTTCATGTCTTAGCTTTACCATGTAATAGCCACTTTAACTTGAGCATGCACTTAACCTCCCTACCATTTTGTTATTTTAATTTTGTAAAGGGAATGTTTACTCATTGATTACCTGTAGCCTCTGATAGCCACTGTGGCCTCTGATACAATCAGATCTTGGAAGCTAAGCAGGGTGGGACCTGGTTATTACTTGGATGGGAGACTACCTGGGAACACCAAGTACTGTAGGCTTGGGGATCCACTCCCAAAACAACAATCAGCCGTTGAAAACTGTATGAATAGCAGAGAAGCACGACAATAGTGTTTTGCCTGTGTATGTAGGGTCACTTTGAGTTAGACACTGACTTGATGGCACCTAACAACAACAACAACTCATTGCTTATTGCAAAGATGGTATGAGACTGATATATATGAAATTGCCACATAAGGTTAGGTCAACATGCAGATGTGGAGGTAAGAAACTAGTTAAGGGGATTATTTCAAGGTAGGAACTTTGCCATGGCTGCTGTGAAAAGGCCAAATACTATTCTTGGATACAGGGCCAGAGCTGAACTTGGCTGTAGGTATGTATGATTGACCATGAATTTCTAGGGCTGCTGGGCTTAGGATCTTTAATTTTCTACCACCACCATCAGAACGTGTTCTGTAGTGGACATGAGAGGACAGTGTCTAGGAGTTCTGGGGCTCTGGCTATAGATGTGAAGTAGCTTCAGAGGAATGGTTTCCATACCTTTCTTCCTGCTCCTCCTCTTCTCTCCATTTCTGCAAGCATCCTTCTCTATTGCCTCTTTCATCTTGTAAATTTCTTCTATAATAGAAGAAGTATTCTAGTCACAGTGTGAATAAATAAGCCATTGTAAGACTGTTTGCCTTATAACAGGTGGTCTGTGTCTTCAGTTAAATTAATGAGACTTTGTAAAATTTCAGGCATTAGCTAATGAAGTAGGAGGAATTTGGGAATAATTTTCTTTGTGTGTCTCATCCTTGTAGGTTGGTACTTGTGTTGACACACTGTCCCCCGGGATTTCTGTTCCCCTTCTAAGATGTAAAATTCCAGACAAGACTACATGTCTGAGTCCCCTTTCCTCCAAGATGGGTCACGTATGTGAGATGTGTGACTTCTAGGCCAATGTGCATCACCAGTGCTGTGCCTTCTTTGTCCTTCCTGTCTCCTCCCACTGCTGATGGTGGATGATGGTGCAGTCCAAAGGGATGACAGAGCAATACAATGAATGGAGCCGGGGTCCTTGACCACTTAAGTGATGGGACAATGTCTTCTCTCCTGAAAACCCACCTAGGACTCTTACATAAATGAGAAATAAACATTTATTGTGTTGAATCATTGAATTTAAAATTTTTCTTCTTTTTATCCCACCAGTATCGTAACTGGGCTGGGGTTTAGCTTTGTTGGTAGAGTGCTGCTCTGTACTCTCTGAGGCCTAGGTTTCTGTCCCCAGCACTGCAAAAATGCGAGAAGAACATGGCAGGCCACTCCTGAAACAATCCCAAGACAATTAGCCATTGAAAACCCTATGAGGGTTTCTGAGTGAGACCCGACACAACAGTACCTCACAACAACAAATCTTGTAACTGACACAGGATGCACTTGCTGGAATTAAAATTGAAGGCAGGAAAGAATTTTGTCTGCCTTATCACATCACAGTTAAGCATGTTATGACATATGAACAATTTGCTGCCCAAACAGGCGACAGCTCTAGTTAACTAATGTAAGTATCAATAATGAGGGTTAATAAGCAACAAAGATAATAGTATCCATCAGCATTAGCAGAATAAAATTTTCTAATATGTATATAAATTTGGAAACTATTTTTCCTCCACCTTCTAAGAAGATGACCAAACTGAAAAGTTGAATTATGAGAACCTGTAATGCAAGTTAAAGGCTGTAATCTTTGTATCCATCGGATGATGATGATTTATTTTTATTTTTGACATTGCACCTTCCTGCCCTTTTTATCCTTGTCTGTCTGATTGTTTCTAATATTACTTTGAGAGTAAGCCAGGAGGTGGTAAAAGCCTATGTTTCTCCAAGTCACGGAAACAGCTGACATCCTGTCTCTCTCTATTAATGAGTAATAGACAGGTGGATATTTACCAGAGGCTCCAGCTGAATTATGACAAGACCCGTCATGAGCCTGACTGGGAAGCTGTCTACTGTGTGAGTAAGAGTAGCTCACCAGAACAGCTCCTGGGTCTCTTAGCAAGTGGGGACAAGTTTGCACATTGCTGGCACTCTCTAAATAGTCCTAACAGTTGTTTTTGTAAAGGGCATTACAATTATTCTCTCTGCTGAAGTTTATTCTGTAGGAAATCTCTGTTAGGTCTTTTTTCAAAGAAGTTAAAGCATGCAGTTTCAAAAGGGTGCTGAGGATTAAAAACAACATTAGGATTCAGTGTTCTGGAGAACTCTTACATGTTATTGAGACCCCTGGCAAGATAACTGGCTTTCACACACGGAAGCGACTTTTATGACTTCAGGGCAAAAGAAAGTCTTTTTCATGGCTACAGAAGTAATGCAGCTTGTTAAAATGTTACTGGGGGGGGGGTCTGTGTATGGTAACTTTGGTTCAGAAAGCTTCCAGGATTTATAGGCATTATCTCATTCACTCTTTCATCATAGTCTTCATTGAACAGGTGTGAAAGTATTATCATCCTTTCAAAAACATGGTGGGTGGAGACAAAGGAGTGTCTTGAAAGTGTTATTCACGGCCAATATTTTCTTTAATTTTCTGGGGCTATGTCTCATCTACCTGACTGAACATATGAATGGAAGAGGTGAGCTTTGGAATGACTGAGCCGATCCTGTGGCATAGTATCCTATTATCAAGACTCTTCTTAGCAGCTAGAAAGAACAGCTTTTGCAACTCCTGTATAATTCTTATCACATTATTTCTTAAATAGGGTCAACCCCGCTTTCAAATATTTACTTTGCACATTCACTTAAGCACATTTAATAAATACTGGCAAAAATCTCTGTGTTATAAGAAGGGAATTCAGAAGATTGGGCATGGTGTCACTCCCCTGTAATCCCAGCATTCAGGAGGCTGGTAGAGGAGGACTGTGAGTTTGAGTGTAGCCTGGGCTATGTAGATAGTTTGGGGCTAGCTTGGAGTCCATAGTGAGACCACCCCAGAGCAAAACAAGCAAGCAAAACAAAAGATAGACAGGAAGAAAGAAAAGGAAAGAAAGAAAGAAAGAAAGAAAGAAAGAAAGACAGACAACAAAATAGGCAACTTCATAATCCCCCATAACTGTGCCAGTGGCAAGAGTTGAACAGGTAAATATGCGAAAGTAGTTGTTTGGATAAGAAAAGAAGTGCTGTATGACTCAGCTATTCAACTCCTCAGACTATACTCAAAGGGAGATAAGTCATTACACCACAGAGACACCTGCATTTCCATATTTAATGCAGCACTCTTAACAGTTGCAGGATATGGAGCCAACCAAGATGTCTATCAACAGGAATGGATAAAAAATTTGTGAAACATCTGTACAATGGAGAATTACTCAGCAATAAAAAAGAATGAAACAATGTCATTTGCAGCAAAATGGATAGAACTGGAGAATATCATCTTAAGCAAATGAACCAAGGCCAAAAAAAAGAAATGATTTATGTTCTCACTCATATTTGGGAGCTAAATATAATTTACAGGAAGAAAAAAATTGATAAGCCTGATTGATCATTTTTATATAAGAATGGAAAATGAAGGCAGAGTGGAAAAAAAGGAGAAAGGGTCTAGCAGGGGGAGCAGAGGTTGGGGAAGGAGGCAAGGAGAGGGGAAATTATGTGGAAGAGTAAAGAGGGAGAGGATAATCTCAAAATAGATGATGCAACAATACAAACACATGAGAAAGATGGAATGTAACTGATAATTGCATGTGATTTTCTACTATAATAATCAAAAGATTCTATGAAGTATATAAATTGAAAGTGTAACCAAAAGCAATGTATAGTTACATAATGGAGATAGCAAAAGTCTTATTACCCTGTACCCCACCAACATTTATAAAGGGAATTTTTTTTAAGAAAATGGCTATTTAGGGATCAAATAATTTAGCAATAAGAATGATTGTAATATTTTGATAAATATAAGGAAAAATGAGTTGCACAATAGAATTATGGGAAAATAAGAGCAAACCTAGGCTACATGCATGTCTTCTAACCTAATGGTTTAATTGTCAGAATGCTAGTGTTGACTTATTGATTTATAGGAGGAGAGAGGGAGCTGATGACAGGGAAACAGCAATTTAGATTTTTTCAGTTTGATCTTTGAACAGGATAGATACTTCAGAAGTGAGGCAAAACTATGGCTTTAATTCCATTCAGTCTCGTGTTTATATGCCTGGCTTTGTCACTCAATAGTTCTGAGTTTGGATTTAACTTCTCATTGCTGCAGTTGCCCTGTTTTTAAGATGGGTTACTTATTTCTATCTCTGTTATAAGGTACCCTGTGCTAATTATGATTTTGTTGAATTTAATTATGCTATTTAACTAGTTATTGGAGAGTAAAGTCCGTTAGAAGATGAATGATGTAAGAGAGAAGAATGTTTTTCCTTGTTCAATGATTATTTTTGGAGATTTCACATATCAAGTAACCTTATTCTACATGTTTACTCAACTTTAACAGAAAACCTACATATACATGCCTTATGTAACAAATCAGGTGAAATATATGAGTGGGGGTTATGTAGTGATTATTGATAGATGTTCACTATTTCATTAGCACAGCCTTGATCTCAAGATTAATGGAAGTAATAGGAAGCAGTAATCTTAAAGGTAGAGAGTGGGTCTTTTCAGGGATGTTAATGTGCTACAAAATTTATTCTGCTTGACTTACGCATTTAGAAACAGGTACATGTCACCTGAAAATGTACACATACATTCAAATCTATTTCAATAGAGATTGAAACTGTCTACTATCTGTAGTAGTTATAAATATGGTATCACATGAGAAGACTCTAGCAAACAAATGGTGCTTTATATTCAATTGGCATATAGAAACTAAACTTTTTATTTCTGTAGTTTTTTGTTGTTTTTTGTTAGGTCCCTTCAAGTTGGGTCTGACTCATAGCAATCTTATGTAAAACAGAATGAAATACTACCCTACACTGTGCTATACCTAGCACTATTGTCAGTGCTTCTCTGCTACTCATAGTTTTCAATGGCAAATTATTTCAGAAGTGGGCTGCTAGGACTTTCTCCCAAGCCTACAGCACCTGAGATTCTCAGGTAGTCTCCCATCCAAGTCCTAACCAGGCCTGACCCTGCTTAGCTTCCAAGATCTGACAAGATAGGACATGAGGGTGGTAATTGGCATATGAAAACCAAACTTTTTATTTCTGAAGTTTCCTAGTAGTTACTAATTTTACTAATCTTTAAGTAGAACAGTGGAAGAAATATAGTATAAGAAGATATAACCATATTTTCTTATTGAAAATTTTTTGTTTTTCTCAATTCTTTCAAGGGAAAATTTCAAGTATATTTAGTAGACAGAATGGTGTAATGAGCATCTCTGTACTTATAACCAAGTTTTAATGATTGTTCTGGATCAAATCTCATCTCAGTCCCTCATTACTTCCCTGTTCCCATGGTTTTAAATTAGTTTATTTCAAAAACATTTTAGATTTCCAGAAAAATTGATAAGATAATAGGATTCTCTTTTTGTTTTTGTTTTTGAGACAGGATTTCACTGTGCAGCCCAGGCTAGCTTATAACCTGCTATTGTAGACCAGGCTGGCCACGAATTCCTGTCGATCCTCCAGGTGCTGGGATTGCAGGTGTGTGCGATCATGCCAGGTTTATATAACCCTTGGTTGTCCCTATTATTAACCTTTCACATTAATATTATATATTTGTTACAAATAATAAATATTATCAATACATGATTGTTAACTACAGTCTGTAGTTTACTTAGATTTCCTTGGTTTTTTTTTTTTTTTTTTTTGGTTGTTGTTGCATAAAGCTCCTTTATTGTTCTAGGACCCTCCCAGTACAATATGTTACATTTAGTTGCCTTGACGATGACAGTTTCTCAGACTTTGCTTGTTTTTGAAGACTTTGACAGCTTTGAGGAATCCTAGTTAGATATTTTATAATGCTCAGTATTGATATTTTTCTGATATATTGCTCATGATATAAGACTGGGGTTATAGGATATCAGGAGGAAGACCATCAATGTCCAGTGCCACTTTCCTTACGTCATATCAGGATCCATCCTATCAGAATGATTTATGACCATTGATGTTGGCTGGATCATCTGGCTGAAGTAATATTTGTCAGGGTTTCCACTGTAAAGTTACTCTGTCCTCCCAGACCCCACCTTACTGGGGAAGTTACTAATTTCAACCTATATATTAATGATGTCCCTTCCAGAGAAATTATTCTAGATAAATTATTTGGAATTCTTCTGCATGGGAGATTTTCTTCTTCCTTCTTTAACAACTGATTCAAATATTTATTTGTAACCATAATATTTTGAAGAAAATTCCAAGTGATATGTCTTCTTTTATAAATACTTAAGTTTATATCTCTAAATGATTCAAACTCTTTGTTTTAACATAATAGCAATACATTATCACACCTGTAAATAAATCATAATTCCTTGGTATAGCATCAAGTATCTATTCCACGTTCAAATTCCTAATTATAACTCTTCCTTTTTTAAAAAAGTCTTGTTTTATTTAAAACTAATAAGGCTTACACATTGTGCTGGAATATCTATTAAATTTACTTTTTATTTTATTATTTTTTAATTTTTGTTTTGGGACAGGGTCTCACTTAAGTTGCATAGACTGCCCCAACCTCAAACTTGTGATCTTCCCACCTCAGCCTCCCACGTAGCTGGGATTATAGCTACGTGCCACAGCACTCACTTTTGTTAAATTTCTTTTAATCTATAGTTTTTTCTTCAATTTCCATTTTCTTATAATAGTCTCTCTAGAAGATCAGTTATATGTTAGAAAATTTTACTTTAAAAAACTTTCATTTTTTTCTATCCAACAGATACTTTTTTCTTCTTCTTCTTCTTCTTCTTCTTCTTCTTCTTCTTCTTCTTCTTCTTTCTTTTTTCTTTCAGCACTGGGGGTTTTGATTCCTTTTGCATACTGGGCAAGTGCTCTACCACTGAGCTGCACCCCCCACCTCTTTTTAATTTTTAGATATTTGAGACAGTTCTCGCTAAGTTGTATAGGCTGCTCCTGGCTTCAAACTCACTATTTTTCTGCCTCAGCCCCCTGAGTAGCTGGGTTCATAGTCATACATCACAGTGTCCAGCCCAATGTTGTTGTTGTTGTTAGGTGCCGTCGAGTCGGTATCCGATTCATAGCAACCCTCATAGGGTTTTCAATGGCAGACTGTTTCGGGATTGCCTTGGGATTGGATTGCCAGGCCCTTCTCCCATTTATGTGGTGCTGGGAATTGAACTCGGGACCTCAGAGACTGCAGCACAGCGCTCTACCAACTGAGCTAAATCCCAGCCCATCCAGCCCAATAGGTCACTTTTAATTTGGAACCTAAATTATTGAAAAATTAAAGTATATTCCAAAACTTAAGAATTTAATACCTGTGAACTCACTAAATTGTTGCTGGGTATTGATTATGTGTCAAGTATTATGCCAAGTGCTGGGAATAAAATGATAAATAAAAATAGAAGGTAAGTAAAAATCACATTTAAACCAATTTCAATTATCTCTTCCTTTGCTTTAACATAAGTAACAAAAACAAACATTTAATTGTGCCAGGCACAGTTTATTACTATTTTCTAATTTTAATGATGAAAAAAAACTGCATTATAGAGTTTTAGCTGATAAGATGTCCTCATGTGACTTGATCTGAGGCAGTCTAGCTCCAAAGTTTAACCAGGGGTTGGCATACTGTTTCTGTAAAGGGCCAGATATTTACTATTTTAGGCTTTGCAAACCTTGTGTGATCTCTGTCACTCTGGCTGCTTCTCCTCTTTCTCTTACAACTCTTTAAAATGTAAAATCCCAGACTGGATGTGGTGGCAACTTGGTAGAGGCAGGAGGATCATGAGTGCGAGGCCAGAGGCAGACTACAAAACCCTGACTCAAAATAAGAAATGAAAAATGGACTGAGGGTGCAGCTCAGTGGTAGAGCACTCAAAGTATGTGCAAGGCCCTAGGTTCGAGCCCCAGGTACTGTGCCAAAAGGTGTGGGGGGGGGGAGAAAGTAAAATCCCATCTAAGCTTGTGAGCATTATAAAAACAGACCAGAAATGAACTGGGTTTATAGGTCATATTTTTCCAGTTCCTGCCAAGCTGTACTATCCTGCCTCTTGTCAACATCATAATTACCACTTAAAATAACTCAAACTCTGCTGCCTATACAGCTTAAGTCTTTGGGATGCACTGGATCTGGCTCCTCCTCCTTTCCTCATCCATAAAAGTATGCAATGGTAGGCCTGAATTCCCAGGCAATTTCTCCACCAGATGTATTTGTTGCCCGGGGGCCCAGGGAAAGAATATAAGAACCAATACCAAACATCAAGAAATTGGAATATTCGATCCTCAATTTGAATGACTTCTGGAATACAAAAGTATGTGTGGCCCAGCTAAGCAGAGGACATGGAATAAAGAATTCCTTTCTGCAAATGAAGAAGGAAATTTTGATCTAGAGCTGATCCCCCTCTACTGTAGGTTGTTTAGACCAAGAATCCGTTCCAGACTTGGTCATGTGTAACAGGCTGACAGAGATGCCTCGTGGAGGAGAACGACACTCAGACAACTCAATATCCTCTTAAATTGTTATTGGCAATTCTTTTTTGTTAGCAGACAAAATAATGGGTATCATTATGACATTTTCACACATGCGTATCATTGTACATTGTTCATATTCACTCCTCGGTTACCCTTTCATATCTCCTTTCTCTCCACCCATTGGTCCCCTTCTTCCCCCCAAATAGTTCCCCTTCTGCCTTCCATGGTGTGTGTGTGCGTGTGTGTGTGTGTGTGTGTGTGTGTGTATGTATCTTAATGTCTTATTTGAAAGAAAGAGTGCCTGTGAGTTGTGAATTCAGAGGACCATATATAGTCAAGGGCTTGGCCGTGGTCATGGCTTACTGTTTGAGAATGTGACAATGAAACACATTACTTTGTGCAATTAACAGATGCTAATCTAAAATAAAGGTAGTCAGCGCATGTTTCTTTCTGATCTATACATCTGAAAAATCATAACCTAGACTACAATGTGATGGTAAAAATAGGCTGATGTAATCTCACTGGGAAGCTGGTGTCTCTAGATACATTTATTGTATACTTAACGTGTCATGGGGCTAGGGTTTAGCTCAGTTGGCAGAGTGCTGCTTTGCGCTCTCTGAGGCTCTGGGTTCCATCCCCAGCACTGCAAAAATGGGAGAAGGACCTGGCAGCCCACTTTCCAGAAAATCCCCAATCAATCAGCCATCAAAAGCCCTATGAATAGCAGAGAAGCACTGACATAGTGCTGGGCATGGCACAGTGTTGGGGAGTGTTTTGTTCTGTTGTACACAGGGTCACTATGATGAGATCTGACTTGACAGTACCTAACAATAACAAAATGTCATGGATCATGGTAAGCAATTTACACACATTATCTCTTGATCCTCATAACTTAATGAGGTTATCATCATTATGTTCATTTTAAAGATGAGGAAGTTGAGGCTTTAAGAAGTTAACTTACTTAAAGTCATGGAACTATTAAGACAGTACTAATCTAGTGGGATTTAGCTCAGTTGTAGAGCACTGCGCTGCAGTCTCTGAGGTCCCCAGTTCAATCCCCAGCACCACAAGAATGGGAGAAGGACCTGCCAATCCACTCCCAAAACAGTCAGCCATTGAAAACCCTATGAGGGTCGCTATGAGTCGATGGCACATAACAACAACAACAATGTACCAAGTATGTTTAATTACAAGCTTTTAACAAGTTTTTAGTACCTACTATTCAAGCAAATGTCTCAAATACCTTCTAAGGACCAGGTACAGTACTAGGTACTAAGGATATTATGAAGAACAAAACAAAGTTCCAGCCCTCAGGGAGGAATGTACCCTTTTCTCCTTTGCAGATCACTGCCTTCACCTTTTACATATCTTTCTGCCTACACATTGACCTTCATCTGTGATAATGTTCATTATTAACATAGTCCACACCTATGCATATGGCAACAAACACCTGCTAGCCTTTTTCTTTATGTTGTGTACCAGTAGGAAAGAGAAAATGTAGAATCATGATAAGGAGATATTTTAACAATGGGCCTACATGTTATCTGAAGAGGCTCTTGATTCCTGTTGGCTTATTGCAGCCTCAGTTTCTCTACCTGTAGACAAGAATGATTAGACGCCTGTTGTCATGGGAAAAAAGAGAATATTTGTATTTAGAAACATCCAAAAGGATGAATATGCCTGCAGCAGTAGCACTGTGGCATCCGATCCTGTCAGATCTTGGAAGCCAAGCAGGGTCGGGCCTGGTTAGTACTTGGATGGGAGATCTCCTGGGAACACCAGATACTATAGGCTTGGGAGACAGTGCTGGCAACCCACTCTCAAACATCAATCCACCATTGAAAACCCTATGAATAGCAGAGAAGTACTGACAAAGTGTTTCCCCTGTTGTACGTAGGGTTGCTATGAGTCACAGCAGGTAACAACAACATAAGGATGAATATTCATTAAATATTTTATAGTTGGGTTTGTTGTAATACATATGCTTTCTTGTCATTTGCTATCATTTAATTCATTTCACTATTTTTCATCTTCATTAAGACTGGAATATACTTTTAAAATTTGCAGAACCATGCCTGTGATTTTACAGCACCACAAAAGTAAGAGTATGCTATGGAAATGTCACAGTGAAATGCATGTCAGAATGAAAAACATTAAGTTGTACACTAAAATTTTCCAATAAAAAATAAGAGTATGATATAATTGTTTAAAAATGTGAGGTACTCAGTTATTAACTTTGATCACATTCAAACACATGATCCATTCTAAACTTTACAGGGTCCTGGTCTCAGTATGTGGTCCTAGAATTCTGTATCATTCAGAAACCCAGAGATCAGAAGCTCTCTTTGTAAAAATTTGTAAAAATACAATTTTTGAAGTTAGATAGGCTGTGCTTAAATTACAGTTCTGCTACTTTCAAATAGTTGACATGGACAATTTTAATCTCAAATCTCAC
Organism: Pedetes capensis; assembly: GCA_007922755.1. Taxonomy (NCBI): domain Eukaryota; kingdom Metazoa; phylum Chordata; class Mammalia; order Rodentia; family Pedetidae; genus Pedetes; species Pedetes capensis. The sequence continues at coordinate 120,116 of VMDO01003313.1, forward strand.
TATCCACATTTAGATAATGAGCATAAAACTGATTCATAGAGTTGAGAGAACGTTAGTAAAAAGTGCATGTTGGTAACTGACACAAATAATAAATATTAGCCATTGTTATTATTTAAAATAACCTTTGTTAAAATGTATAATACACACTATAATTTTGAATTGTATGAATTGATTTGAGGCCTAAATTTTGGTCCTCTTGGTCTAAATTTCTTCCTTTTATGATCATTTTAAAATTTTACTTATGCCTTCAATTCAATCACTGTAATATTTTCTCTGCTGAACTTGGTGTTGTGGGTGAGAAAAGAGAGAAAGAATAAGCTAGGTTCTGCCCTGAGAAAATGATTGTTTTGCTGAAAGATTAGTGTTACAGACCTGTGTTTCTCAAGTTTTAATTTACATAGGGATCACTTGGAAGTTTTGTTAAAATGCTGTGTCTGATTCAGCACGTCTGGGATGGGGCCTGAGATTCTGAAATTCTAACAAGCTTCCTGGTGATGGCAATGCTGTGGGTCCGTGGAATCCACATAGAGTAGTATAACCAGTGCTGTAGGATTTCAAGGACAGCAGAGATTAATGTTAACCCTATTTTGTCCATAATATTAACAAAGAAAAAAGTAAACAGCATGTGCTTTTTTCTACATCATTGCATAGGTAGAAGTTTAATGTTTACTTGTGACAAAGAGACCTGGGTAACTCTTGCAATTCATTCACAGCAGTCTTACAAATTGTAAGGCACAGAATGGTCATATCTTTGTTCTGGTTTCTAATTTTTATTTAAATGTCTATTTTATTAATATTGTTGTGTGTGTTTTCTGCTGTAAATTGCCTTAAATCTTCTTTGCTTGAAGAAGTGGAAAGCATTTAATTCCATTGTTTTAGTCAGGTAGCACTGGTCTGCAAAATTGAAAGCTTTACGTTGGAAGTTAAATTTGAGTGAAATAGAGCATGTATTAAATAATTTTAATGATGCAGCATCTTTGATCCATTAAGTCAGTAGCTCCTATCTTTTTGTGTAAGAACAAAAAAAAAGCTCTGTGTCAGAACCAGGTTTAAAAAATAGTTTCCATCTATTTTAAGTATTAAAAAGATCAACCAGCAAGCTATGATAATGCTCTTTAGAAATGACTTGTAATAATGAGGACTAGAATTCTGGATGGAAGATTTTACTAAGATATTTTTTCAGACTCAAGTGTTGGAACGTCAGTGAGGGTTGTCAAGATGTGGCTGGGTTCAAAGGAGAATGACTGGTGGATTTTTCTTACATACTTCACAAATATCACTTCCCTATTCACTTTTATCTGAAGAGTTGCTATTATTTCTGCTTTTGTCCTACTTTACTTTCATCTTACAAATCAGGGATCGAGACCCTCGATCCTCTAAGTGTATCTGACATGAAGCTGTCCATCTTATCTCCGAGGCCTTTATTGAAATATTCCAGATGTGTAGGCAGAGTCTAGGACGGTAGGCATGACTGGCCTCTGAGTCTCTAATGGTCAGTGCGTCTTCTCTTCCTCTAGTCTCCAGGCTCTCCGCCAAAGTCGTGCATGTAATGGTACTTCAAAGCACCTTTCTTATTCAGCCTCTTATTTCCCTCCTTCTGAAAATGGCCAACATAGTGTGTCATTTTCTCTTATTGCTAGTATACACGTCTCCCCTTATCAAGGCAGCACACAGATAACCTCGCCCAGAGGGATGCGCATCTTCAACTCACCAGTCCAAGCCTCTATGACATGCACTGTTTGCATCTTCATAGTCCCAGATCAAATACAGGTATAGGGAACAGGAGTGTCATAAGCCGCTGATCATGGGCCAGTTGTTTCATCATTTTTTAATGGTCTTTAAAATGTCAAGACCCCAAGCAGGTCTCTTTAGAGTCATATACACCTTCGTAAAAAAGTTTCTTCTTTTCTGTTCTCTTCCAGTTTGCACTATGGGCAGATGTACAGACCAAATGAGTTATTTTCAGGGCATTCCATTCCCACTGAAGTGTATGTGGTTTAGACTTTTGGATCAATGGTCTTGCCTAAAATCTGCCTCTACCCATCATTCTCTGTTGTTTTCAATATCATAAGCTCAAGATGACAGTTCTGCTTTTTAACCCTTCATTCCTTTTTTGTTTTTATATAACCAATTTACTCTTCTTTGCTGGTCACAATGAAGCCTAGAGTTTGTTGCTTCAGAATCCTTCCTCTACTTTTGAGTGGTAAAAAGTCAGTAAGGTATGCAAAGACATTATTGGTTGTTTCTGATTTAGCCAAGCAATATGACTCACAAACTTTTGATTGGTTGTGGTTATTTATCCACTTTTTAACTTGTATTTATACCAGTTTTACATGTTTCCCCATCTGATTGCTATTTATTTTATTCACTGTGTGTACTGAAGGGTATAGACTTGAGCCTGACCTTCTTTCTCCAGCAAAGAGAACAATGTCTGGCAGTTGGAGGAAGCTTAGTCCACTGCCATCAATGGTTGAAAATCTGTTCTTATGAGAATCTGTTTATCCTTTAGTTCCAGTTGTAAAATGAATAATTGTATATTTCTCCAAGTTTTTTCTGTTTGTTTGTCTTTTGTGGCACTGGGCCTTGAACCCAGGGCCTTGCACTTGCATGCTTTTGCAAGTGCTAGACCACTGAGCTGCATCCCAGCCTCCCATTTTTTTTTTTTTTTCCACTCTTTGAGACAGGGTTTCGCTAAGTTATGCAGACTGCTCTGGTGTCAAACTTGCGATTCTCCTGCCTCTGCCTTCTGAGCTGCTGGGATTACAGGTGTGTGCCACCGCACCTGGCTTTTTCCCCAACTTTAAAAAAAAAATGTTTATTATAAAAAGGAATTACATGTACCAAGTGAAAGAGGTAATATTTAACATGGATGGTCAGTGCTTTCTCACCTTAACATGAATATGAATATAAGTGCAGAATGGGGCCAGAGATTTTGCTTTTCTATGAAGCACCCAGGGCTGGGATTTAGCTCAGTTGGTAGAGTGCTGCGCTGGGATTTAGCTCAGTTGGTAGAGTGCTGCTCTGCAGTCTCTGAGGACCCGAGTTCAATTCCCAGCACCACAAAAATGGGAGAAGGGCCTGGCAATCCACTCCCAAGGCAATCCCAAAACAGTCAGCCATTGAAAACCCTATGAGGGTCACTATGAGTCGGATACTGACTCGACGGCACCTAACAACAACAACAACATGAAGCACCCAGGTTATGCAGCTGTTGGGACCACATTCCGAGTGGTGAGGCTTTTTAGTACTGACTCTCTGTTCTCAAATCACAACTAATGATTGGCTTTAGTTGGTAAATATATATATGTGTGTGTGTGTGTGTGTGTGTGTGTCTCTGTGTGTCTCTGCGTGTGTGTGTGTGTGTGTCTGTGTGTGTGTGTAATTTTTGATTAATGTGTATTAATTATACATTTTAACAGGACTGAGTGTGATATTTCAACACATCCATACAGTGTGCCCTGATGAAATCCAGCTTCACTTTATCCCCTTGCCCTTTGATCCCCTTTTCCAATGTCTAGTATTTACTTATTCTATATTCAGGTCAATTTTTTTTTTTTGAGCTTCCACATATGAGATAGAATATGTGGCACTTTCCTTTTACATCTGGCTTATTTTACTTAACATAATGTCATCCAGTTCCATCCATTTTGCTGCAGATGATAGGAACTCACTCTTCCTTGTGGCTTGATAATATTCTGTTGTGTATATATACTTCTATATTAATTTTTCTCTCAGTGATCAAGACCTGTGATAAAAAAAACCTCAGTCGTGATAGAAATACAAAATATAGAGAATGAAAGTTTCCAGTAAACTTTTTTCCTAGGCAGCTGCTATTAACAATTTAAAACACATTTTTCCAAATTATTTCCTATATTTATATGTATGATATTTTTTAAGGAAAAAACTCATACAAAACATTTCATAATTGCTTTTTTCACTTTCCAATATATATTGGGCTTTCTTTCCATGTAAGAACCTGTAGGTCTTTCATCCTACTTAAGAGATAGTTAATATATACATTAGACGTTATTTATTATTTTCATTTTTATTTACTTGGGAGTTGAGTGTGGGGTTTCACATATATACTTTGCAAATGCTCTATCATTGGGTTGCACCTCTAGTCCAGTTTTAATTTTTATTTTGAGTCAGGATCTTGCTAAGTTACTCAAGCTGCCTCTAGCACAGAACCTACCATCCTGCCTCTGCCTTGTGAGTGTCTAGGATTCCAGGGGTGTGCCACTGTGTGTGGCTCATTAGGCGTTGCTTAGAAGTTATATTATTAAAAAGATATTTATGTAAACAAAGCTACTTAAAATTAAAACAACAGCAGCATTTTTGGGGGGGGGCAGGAGCCCGTGTTATGTAAACAAATAATTTAAAATAGAAATAAGTAAACTTGTCTCCAGATCCTGCAGTGAAGACACTTCTAAAGGAATAAACAGGCAGAGTTAAATGAGTCACTCTGGTGAGGTTACAAAGGAGACATGGTCATTTCCTCTGTGGGATGACAATCACTCAAGTCCTCCCTGGAAACCTAGGGTGCTTAAGGACAGGAGCTGGATCAGGATATAAGGATACCTGAGTAAGGACCCTCAGAATCCGGAGACCAGGGGTACAATTGGGGCAGATGGCCAGAGTCCCTAACCCACATACCAGGGTTGGGGGCACCAGTAGCCTTTTGCCTGAGGCACAAGAAAGTGAGCTACACCGCATGGCTACTGTCAACAGGATTGTTCCTGAAACCGAGGCCATGTGGCTTTCCACGGCAGTGGCAGTTTTCCATTCTGAGGCGCAGCACCCCGCCTCAGCAGAGAGGCCTACTTTCGCCCCTGGCTCATGGGGCAACCGGCTCTGGGACCCCTGACAGGGTCTGAAGTTCTCCACCTAGGAAGGAGTATACATTGAGGCAGAGGAGCTGCTTTATACAAACACCAGGCAGAATGAATTAAAAATTGCTCTTCCGTGGCTGTTCAGGCTACACGGACACCTGCGTTGGCTTGAGCTGTGTGTCTTTGATTCCACCCCAGGGATTCATAAAGGCAAGTATCTGTGTCCTTCCTCTGTCTCTCACTTAAGAATATGGATTTCCGGCCAGAAGATTCTCGGAATTCCAGTTGGAATGAAAATGACCGGCCTGAGATCTGAGCAGTTAAGTTGACTGAGGGTCTCTCTGCAATAAAAAGACGCTCTTCTTCCCTCCCAGCCAGGCTGGAAACACGATCGATTCAGTTAATCCTCAACAAGCGATCTCAGACATTGCAGATCCACTTCTACGGCGTGATTAATTGCTTTAGCATTTGGCACGTATGAAACGGGAGAGCGGCGTGGGCAGGAGGAAGGCCTGCAGGCTGCAGCTGCCCCGTGGTTTGTTACTGCTCCGGCCTGGCCTCTGTTCTTCCTCACCAAAGCCCAGCTGGTTTATGTCTGTCACAATCAATGGGATGACATTTCCGAACTGGTAATTACCAAAAGGATTCCTGTTGCTGCCTTTTGGAACTGCCAATCTTTAAGGTAGCTCTTGGCTCCTGCCTAGGACAGTATGTCTGCAGTTGGCTTTTTTATCTCTCTTTTCATACTTGAAGTGAAAGAAGGGCTTGTGTGGAGACTTGTAGCTCACTCGCGCACGCCTCTTTTGCTTCCCCTCACCCACCTTTGCCTTGAAGACTCTCAACAGAAACTGGAAAATCCTCTGCAGGCGCTGAATGACACTAGCCATGGGGTAAACTAGGAAGAAGGGGCCTTACTAACACTTATGAAATACAAATGGAAGGTATACATGAGGGTATTTATGTTTGCATGCTTGGTAGACAAAAGGTCATAATTTTCTGGGGCTTACAAAACAGTCTTCCTCAGAATTTGGTGCATTTCAAAAGGAAAAATTCAGATCACTCACTGGCTTGAGTGATCCGGGATAAACACTCTGAGCTAACGTGTGTCTCCACATTATTCTAGTCTTTCAAGCACCTGGAGGCCATTTAATAGACAGTTTTTGAGAGAAAATAAATAATGCTCCCGCTGAGTGGATCTTTGGGAGGGGAAACCAGTAGACATCATAGAGGAATATGTTCCTTCTTTCACTCAACAATGATTTATTGCAGGTGCTATGTGCCAGGCATTGTTTAAATGCTGAGAATTGGAACAACACCAGGCAGAGCGTGGAGTGGAAGAGTAAGAACTCTGTTCAGAGAACTTCCTAAATGGCACCTGGGAGACACACTCATTCTATTTGTGCTTTCTCTTTCAATCCCAGACCCTTAAATCCTAATGCTCAAGTATGTTCTAGTTTTCTTCACTGTCATATTTTGGTAATGAAATGCCTATTGCCTCTGAGCCTTGGAGCCAAAAACAATTAAGACCCATTGAATTAAAGATGGCTTAGGGAATGTGGGTGCATGAGTGTCAGCTAAGAAGGAGAGATTGAGGGCAAGGTGGAAATTTCAAATGTTAAAGAAAATTTAAAGATTCATGAAAAAGAAGATAAAGGAAGAAAATCAAAAGATTATATATGTTCCTCAACTTTCAATAATGTTACATCCTGATAATCCTATCCTCAGTTGAAAATGTTGTTGTTGTTAGGTGCCATTGAGTCGGTATCCGACTCATAGTGACCCTCTGTACAACAGGGGAAACACTATTGTCAGTGCTTCTCTGCTGTGCATAGGGTTTTCAATGGCAGATTAATTTTTGGGAGGGGGTTGCCAGGTTCTTCTCCCAAGCCTACAGCTTCTGGTGTTCCCAGGAGTTCTCCCATCCAAGTACTAATCAGGCCCGACCCTGCTTAGCTTCCAAGATCTGACGGGATCGGATGCCACAATGCTATGACTGCAAGCAGTTGAAAATATAGTAAGTGAAAAATGCATTTAATATGCCAGTCCTACCAAACAACATAGCTTAGCCACACAGTGCACTGCAGAGGGTCTGCAGTTTCCTTTTGTGATCACTTGTTTGACTGGAAGGTGGGGCTCCCTGCTGCTGCCCAGCGTCACTGGAAAGGATCATACTGCATATTGCTAGCTCAGGAAATGATCAAAATTCACAATTCAAGGTTTGGTATCTATTGAATGCATATCACTTTTGCCCAGTAAAGTAAAACAAAACAATAAAAAAAGTCTAGTCATAAACTCAGGATGGTCTGTACTTCATACAGCCTGCCAAGACCAAAATTAGATTAGTGACTTTCAGGGGCTCCTGGTAGTGTGGGGGCTGGAGTTTAGCTCAATTGGTAGAGTGCTGTTCCACTTTCTCTGAGGACCTGGGTTTGATTCCTAGCAACAAAAAAATGGGAGAAGGATGTGGCAATCCACTCCCATAGCAATCCTGAAACAATCAGCCATTGAAAACCCTATAAGGGTTGCTATGAGTTGAACCTGACTCAACGGCACCTAACAACAATAGTGGTGGTGGAGAATGGAGAGTCACTGTCAGTGGGTTTTGAGCTTCTCTTCATAGTGATGAAAATGTCCTAATATATTAAATAGTGGTGATAGTTGCACAATGCTGAATATACTGAAGATCACTGAATTATACACTTTAAAGGAATATAGTTTGTGGTGAGTTATATCTCAGAAAATGAGACACTGGCTCATGCTTGATATGAAACACCATTTCCCTGTGCTGTAGGAACCTGAGTGAATGCATGTTTAATAGGTAAGCTTACTTTTGAGTTGCTAATGCACTGAGTTTCTGCATGGGACAATTTTGCAGAATCCTACCTAAGTATATGATTTATGGGATACAGTTGTTTAGCTGAGGAAATAGGAAAGTGAAAGAATGTGATTAGAAACTACAACTACAGCAAAGTTGTATTATAGAGAGGGTGCCAAAAATGCCAGGAGGGCCCCCATAGTGAACAGGTTTCATCTATGCTTCCACACTGAGACAGACTAGGGAAAAAGATCCAGAAGCCCACTCCAGAAGCAATTAGCCATTGAAAAAAACTATGAATAACAGAAAAGCACTGCCAACTACATTGCTGGAAAGTGAGCCTCCCCAGACAGGAAGACATTCAAGAAACAACTGGGGAAGAGTTGCTTCCTCAAAGTGGAGTTGACCTTAATGACAAGAATGGAATAGAGTCCCTGAGATCTTTTGCTGATGTGGTACAACTCAAAATGAGAAGAGACATAGTGGTTGCAACATTGGGCTCAAATATAAAAAGATCCTGTGCATAGCACAGTGTTAGGTAATGTTTTGTCCTATTGTACATTGGGTTGCTGTGAGTTAGATCTGACTTACGGACGCTCAACAACAGCATGGAACTTTTGGGAGGTGAGACTGGCTGGCAGAAGTAGGACACTGTGGGTGGGTCTTTGAAGGTGATACCTGGCCTCCTGTTCCAGTTTGGCTCTCTGATTCCTGGTCCACCAAGGTTTCACCATGTGAAAAACCTATGCCACAGGCTCCTGCTGCCTTGGACTGAGCTCCTTGGCTATGCCTTCTCTGCCACAATGGGCTGATATCCTTTGAAATCGTGAACCAAAAATAAATGTTTCCTTCCTAAGCTATCTCTGTCAGGTGTTTTGGTCACAGGAATACAAAAGCTAACTAATATACCCTTTCAGAGGTAAATATTATAAGCATTGGATTATATTCTTTTACTTTTGATACACACACACACATACACACATATAGTTGTTGTTGTTAGGTGCCGTCGAGTCGGTATCTGACTCATAGCAACACCATGTACAACAGGGGAAACACTGTCAGTGCTTCCTTGCTGTTTATAGGGTTTTCAATGGCAGATTGATTTTTGGGAGGGGGTTGCTGGGTCCATCTCCCAAGCCTACAGCACCTGGTGTTCCCAGGTGGTCTCTCCCAGGTGGTCCAAGTACTAACCAGGCTGGACCCTGCTTAGCTTCCGAGCTCTGACAGGATTGGATGCCACAGGGCTACAACTGCAGGATATATATATATATATATATATATATATATATATATATATATATGTATGTATATATATCCTAACAACAACAACTATATATATGTGTATATATATATATATATATACATGTATGTATATATATATATATATATAGTTGTTGTTGTTAGGTGCCGTCGAGTCAGTATCCGACTCATAGCAACCCCCATAGGGTTTTCAATGGCTGACGGTTTCGGAATTGCCTTGGGAGTGGATTGCAAGGCCCTTCTCCCATTTTTGTGGTGCTGGGAATTGAACTTGGGATCTCAGAGACTGCAGCGCAGTGCTCTACCAACTGAGCTAAATCCCACTCTATCTATCTATCTATCTATCTATCTATCTATCTATCTATCTATCTATCATCTATCTATCTATTTATCTTTCTGTCTATCTATACACATACACACACACATATATATACGAAATTTCACAGCATTGGAAGTATATTATGTATAATCTTAACTTTCAGCCCCAAGCTTCACTGACTTCACTAAACCCCAAAGTTAAAAGACCCTAGACCACTCACTGCCTTCCTATAAAGGATGCTTGACAACTTATAAGCTTCATGGCTTTGGTCAAGTCACTTCACCTCTGAGTTTCAGTTCTTTGATTTGTGTGATGAGGATATTAGTAGTATGTCCCCCCCCCCCAAAAAAAAAGTTGCTAGGAGGCTCAGATTATTAATGCAAATAAAGCTCATGGACAGTGCCTGGCAGAAAGCATTTGTTACTATTATTATCAAAGTGACATGTTTCAGCTACTACTTATTCTTGCATAACCACAGCCCTTCCTGAAAAATTCCTGTGCACTCCAGTATCCCTGAGGTCCCCAATGGGGAACCAAGCAATCTGTCAGTTCCAGCCTATGAATATTACATGTCACATTCTTTTTCTCTCACTCTGCTTTCCTTGTGCTGATGTCTTTGAGAAATGTTTGGAAGTATCTTTACTGTTAGCAGTGCCTGGGATCCATCATGAGAATTCCAGTGTCCATGCCAAAAGTGCTGCATTTCAGTTTTTTCAGAGCCAGTCCTCTTGGAAGGTTCCAGACTGTTGCTGGTTTTCATGGAGAAATAGAGAAAGATCCCTTGTAGTCCTCTGTGTGGGAGACCCTAACTATTTTCCTAAGCCAGGGCTTTTGCTTTGTGTCTGATTTGTGCAGAGTGGATGATTATAAATCAAAAAGCTAAACTCTTGCTAATATTGAAATGAAATGGAACAAAGTGTAAGATTATAAGAAAGCCCTGCATTAGCTCCCACAACTTCAACTCCTTGTTTACACAGAACAAGTATAATATCCTTGAAGATAGGAACTTTTTCTTATTCGATTTCTTCTCTAGTGTCAGTAAAATCTTAGGCCAATAAACCTGTTAGATACCATGTATTATTTTCAATGTTACAAGAAAGAAACAAACTAATATCTATTAAAGATCTAATACCTGCCAGATACTCTGAAATGCTGTCAACTAATTCTTTGACATTACATTTAGGAAAAGAAGCATGTAAATTACGTATACCTTGAAATATGGATTTAAAATAAGTCATTTAATTACACACCAGGTTATATTCAATTCATAATCATTTTATTTGACAAAACTTAAAATGATACCTGAATGTTTTAGATTTTCCCACTTTCTAGTACTTAGACATACAAACAATGAGTAGAGTTTCTGTAGGAAAGTTTTTCAAGCATTTTGTTGACTCCTTTTCTCTTATGATCTTTTTAAAAGATTGTTTAACTTTGGCCAGGTTGTTACTTTGTAGGAGACATCATTTTTTCTCCTACTGCCGCTGTGGATCACTTAGGAAAAGCATATTTGAACAAGGAGCCACGTTATCTTCCGTATTGGGCATTTGAAACTCCTCTGTTGCTTAAGGACCAATCATATCTTTGTAGGCTTCAGACTCAATGGAGTCTTCATGAAAAACTGAAATGCAGGGAAATAAATCATAAGAAGGTATGTTTACTCTAGGTCAAATATTGAAGAACTTCTGATATGTAGTCATTAAGGTGAGTGGAAATAAACATCCTAACTATTCAGGATAAAGAAAGTTCACAATAATTTCTCTTGTTCCTTATCTCTGCTTTCAAGGAGGTGTCACCACACGGCAGACACTGGAATGCAACCATTTCCTCTGCTATTTATTCATGGTAGATCTATGTCAGATTACTTTAGGTCTAGCTTTCCTGCTGTTTGACAGTGATGGAATAACTTATAAGTGGTAACTTATTTAATCAATACATTATCTTTTCTTAATGTATTTCACATTTAATAAAAATTTGCTTCATAAAAGTATTGGCAATAAATCTGATCTATCTTCTTTCCTTTTCCTCTCTTACTAGTGACGAATGGATCACTAGAGATCAGCTTTCCTGTGTAAATCAAAAATTGATTTAAAAGAGTTCTGCAGAGTTGCAAAGTAAGAGATGGTTTCACAGGCTTGGTTTTTCCCATTACTTATTGGGTGCATTTCATTAGCATTTTTCCAGAAATACATCCCCTCTAATTTATAAAGCATGCTGTCATGCCTAAATATTTTATAATATTGGTGGGATATCTTTAACTCTTAAAGGAACTATTATATAATTTCAAATATTGACATCACTATAACAGGTTTGAGTCATTCACAAAGCAAGCTGCAACAGCTATGGATAAAAGGAAAAGTAAGGATTAAAAATGCCACAAATAGCAAGTGCTATATTAAACTTGAAGGAATGGTTAGGGGAAAGTTTTGTATGATCATTCCTAAGTCATGTTTGGAAGTTTCTCTGACATGACAATGATTAAAGAACTTCTTTGTGATAACATGGGGGCTGGGGTTTAGTTCAGTTGGTAGAGTGCTGCTCCACACTTTCTGAGGACCCAGGTTCAATCCCTAGCACCACAAAAATAGGAGAAGGACGTGGCAGTTCACTCCCAAAAAACAATACCAAAACAATCAGCCATTGAAAACCCTATGCGGGTTGCTTTGAGTTGGACCTGACTGAAGGGAACCTAACAAGAACAAGTGATAACATGACTCTTTTTGGTATTAAAGTCACATAGTAAACAGTAGATTAACATAGGCAACTGACTTACAAAAATAAACATGTGGTTATTGAGTATAAAATCTGATAAAATGACTTCAAATGATAGCACTTTCCCCTAGGCAAAGTGTCTTGTTAACCAATATAGTTGTTCCAAATAAATTCATCCCACTATATAGATATTTTGCTCATAAAACCTTGCATGATAGCTCTTCTGCAGTTTTATTGGATTCATTCATTCTGTATATTACCTGTTGAACATATTATGTGAAAGGCAATACACCATGAACTGAGGCTAGAATGACATAAACAGCTCTGCCTTTGAGTATTTTAATGTGTAATGAGAAACAATGCATTATGATAAACACTAAAAGTCATATTCAAAATGATACAGGAGTACTAAGGAGGAAATATCTAACTCCTATGGGTAAACTATGGGAGAAGGACCCAGCAACCCCCTCCCAAAAATCAATCTGCCATTGAAAACCCTATGAACAGCAGAGAAGCACTGACAATAGTGTTTCCCCTGTTGTACAGAGGGTCGCTATGAGTCGGATACCAACTCGACGTCACCTAACAACAACAACAACAATGGGTAAACTAAGCTGGGTAGATTTTTTTCAAAGGACAGGTACTTCTTTTGGTCTTACCTTAATCTCCATTGATCCCCCCTCTCCCCTGAGTGTTATGTCAGAATCTTCCAAAGATAGACTTCCCATTGCCAGTATATTCTAACATCTCTCCCATTGCACTCTTCAGAATCTTTGTGGCAGAGGTGGGGCAGGTTCTAGGCATATTTAAAGTTTAAAAGGCCCTCCCAGATCTTTCTCTTCTTTATAGATAAGAGAACTTCATCTTATTTTTCTTTTAAAAAAGCAACATGGTTTTGGTATTTTGCCATGCACATCTAGTGGTGTGTTGTGGTATGGCAGGTAAGTTGTGAGAGGAGGAAGAAGAAGAAGAAAGTCCAGGGAGATTCCTAGGGAATCAGATAATTTTTCCTTTTAATAATTTTAATAAAGATATTTGCCAATTTTTTGGAGAACTCAGGGAAAACTCTGGGAAACTTTGCCCATACTTCCGGTACAGCTCTCCAGGCCTCTGTATTGTTTTCACTAATGCTCTGTGGTTAATTCCTAAGAAAGCCAAGAAAAAGTGCAACAAAAGTCAACGAAAGAAGTCTAAGTCCTAAAATTCATCCTAATGACATAATGATGATGGTGCTACTTAAGCAAATACTTAAGCTAAACCACAAAGGAGTGATCCTTATTTTTAAATATCTGCTGAGGGTATCAAGCTCACAGAGTTAGACATTCCCTCCTGACCCCAGGAAGTTATTAATGTATGAGGATTTTCAGAAGACAGCTGCTACACCAAATCTGCTTACAATTACACCAAATATAGCCCAGTGGATTAATGTAATAGGACTTCTTGAGAAGAACCAATCTGATTGTCTATAACTTGGTACAGAAGGATTTTATGAATGCAGATCCCAAATGTCATGAAACATCACTTTCAAATACCCATACTCTATTTCTAAATCCAGAGGCTCTGGTTTGTTCATGGAGACATCACTTTTTAGAACAGCTTTGAGATGTAATTTACATTCAAAACCTTTACTTATTATAAGTGACTCTTCATACATTTTTAGAATTGTGTGACTCTTGTGACAATCCAGTTTTAGAATATTTCCATTACCTCAAAAAGTTTTCTTAAATCTGTTTATACAAAGGACTCATTCATACCTACTCCAAGTCCTAGAGAACCGTTGATTTATTTTTCATCTGGACATTTCATTTAAATGGAGCCATAGAATGTGTAATCTTTTGCAGCTACATTTTTGATGTAGTGTCTTGTTTCTGAGATTCATCCATGCTACAGCATATGCCAACAGGTTCTTCATTTTTATTGTTGAATAATATTCCATGTTGTTGTTGTTATGTGCCATTGAGTCAGGTCTGACTCATAGCAACCCTCATAGGGTTTTCAATGGCTGATTGTTTTTAGGAGTAGATTGCTACCTCCCATTTTTGTGGTGCTGGGATTGAATCTGGGTCCTCAGAGAGTGTAGAGCAGGTGCTCTATCAACTGAGCTAAACCCCAGCCCAATAGTCCAGAACTGCTATAAAGTTACATGTGTATGGTATCTCACATGTAGACTGTATGAACATTTTGCTCATATATTTCCCACTTTTCAGCATTCATCCATAAGATAGAAATGAGCTGAATGTTTATGAAGCCTGATACTTCTGGAAAATTCTTTCCACAGAGATCATAAAGACAAAATTATCTACCTAAAACATGTATATCTGATTAACCCATCAACCTCTAGATTATAATTTTCAGGGACAAATGTTAAACAGATGGATTTTAGAAATTAAATGAGACTTGGGCTTATAGTCTACCTGAGTTCCTGGGGACTAGACATCATAAATTTCCTGAAGACCCCGGTGCCTTAGGACTAGAAAATTGTTAAGAGCAGTGGGGCATGGGTGGTGCACCAAAACTCACACCATTTTTCTCACCAGGTTGGTTTACTTGAGCATGTGGGACAAGGCTCTGGCCTTAGGCACACAGCTCCCCAAGGGCTACGGACTATGGAGTTGTGAGTAAAATAAATAGCAAAACAATAGGAAAAACCTACTTGTTAGCATATTGTTAGATGAAAAGAATATAAGTATCAGTTTACATTTTGCCTGGAAGAGGACATGGTTTAAAAAAAAATGACTTTCCAGAATGTTTTCCTCATATTTTTCTTTTTCAATACTGGTTACTGATATTTTATCTTTTATGTAATTGAGCAAATTTATTTGAGTATGGAAAAAGCAGAAGAGACAATTTGCTCTAATTTTAAAAAGTATTTAGAAGCTTGAAGTCAGAAAACATGGATTTGAGTCTTTAACTTTTGGCAAGCCTCTTTTTTCTTAATACTTGAGTTATCTCGTGTGAAGTGATGATAATAAATTCTGTTATTTTAGCCATAAATAGAGTTAACATGCCATGAACTTCATTTATTTATTCATTCCTTTATTCAACAATCATTTATTAAAGTCATACTGTGTGTCTGGCATTATAGGGAAATAGAGTAAGATGGATAGGAATCTTCCTAAGACAACAGTGTTATAGGGCAGA
Organism: Pedetes capensis; assembly: GCA_007922755.1. Taxonomy (NCBI): domain Eukaryota; kingdom Metazoa; phylum Chordata; class Mammalia; order Rodentia; family Pedetidae; genus Pedetes; species Pedetes capensis. The sequence goes on from VMDO01003313.1 coordinate 135,192, forward strand.
CAGGTATTTAAAAAGCCCCAGAATGTAGTTCAGTGGTATAGTGCTTGCCTAGCATGCATAAGGCTTTGGGTTCCATCCTCAGTACTGAAAAGAAAAAAAAAAAAGAAAAGAAAAAGAAAATAAAAATTGGGGTGCTGTGGTATATGCTTTTAACTACAACAGCTCTAGAGGCTGAGGCAGGAAGATGGCAAGTTTGAGGCCAGAGGAGGCCACACAATTTAGCAAGACCCTATCTCAAAATAAAACAAAGAAGGGATTAGGGATGCAACTTAGTGGTAGAACACTTGGTCTAGCATGCTCTAGGTTCAACCACCCAGTACTGGGAAAAAGAAAAAAAAAAAATATATATATATATATATATACAAATAGCAATATAATTGTCATTGTGGAGCTAGAAAGAAAAGTACAAAGAACTTATGTGACAGGGAATATCACATGAAATGTTGTCTGGGTTTTTGCCCATACAGTGTCTATCAGTCATTTTAAGAACATCATGAGGTAGATAATACCCATATTTTCTAGATGAAAAGACTGAGGCTTAGCAAATCATGTTGACTTCATTTCTTCTCCTCTTAACTATACTTTTCTTGTATCCCCTACACAGTGGTGGACTTAGAATTAGGGGCTCCAGAAATGCTTTTTTTGTTGACCGAGTAACTGGTTATGACAACCCTACTTCTCACAAAATCATAGTACAAAAGGCTGCCTTCTCTTGCAATCTGAACAAAGAACCCGGAGTGAAAGTGGAAGTAATTCTTTCCTACTGGCCATTAAAAAGTTCCCCAAACCAAACACTTTTGTCTTATGCCATGTGAAAAGACCAATTCCAGAATCCTTAGAAAAACATTCATTGTTTAGAGTTTAGTGGCTTGAGAAAAATGGTATGGAGCTCTAGGTGTGTTCAGGAGAACATTCAAATGAATGTGTGATCTGAAAGTGGAGATTCATCTCTCAGACACTGAACTGTGCATTAAAAATTAGTGTCGCTTGCTTTCAGGGTTCAACTGAGAATTGGGAAAAGTGAGGTGGTTTTCAGCTTCATGAGCCAGATGTGAATGATGAAAGGCAACAGGAGTCTGGAGAGCAATAGCAAGGCAATGCTCCCATATGTCCCTCCAAGGTGGGATGGTTTAGGGTTGTTAGGTGCCATGGAGTTGGTAGGGCAATAAGAAGGAACACAAACCTCCACATCCTCCATTTATGCTTTGAAAAGGATGGCTGCTCTATAATTCAAAGCACATTTATAACTTTCATAGGATCTATAATTTAGATAAGACAAATAATTTTCAGTCTGGGCTCTTCCTAGTAATCTGTCTGCATCTGAGTTCTGTTGGAGGTGGGGTTGTGGCTGCTTTCTCTGAGCCCAGTGGACTTAGAGAAATCCTGATCTGTGACCCCTGAACTCAGAGAGATGAATGGGAAAGAAAGAAAGAAAAAAAAACAAAAACAAACAAACAAAAAAAACCACTGTCCAGGTCAGAAGTAAGGGGGTATCTGATTTCTTTCTTGGACCAAAGAGTCAAGGTGAAGTTATACAAGGAGAAAAGGACTTGGACAGGAGATGAAGTAGGTCAGGAGAAAGAAGAGAGGCACAAGTGGAAGAATCGTTCTTTGATGATTGGACGACATTCTGGGCTTAGATCCCAGACAGGGCAGATGGCCTGTCTGGGCCATTATGGTCATCTCCAAGGGACAATGCCAATACTTTTCTCTTGCTGACATTTTGTTTGTGATATTACATGAAATAGGTGGCTGATCAGATGAGCTAGTGCCTCATATGTTGTTGTTAGGTGCCACTGAGTCAGGTCTGACTCTTGGCGACTCTGTGTACAACAGAATTAAACACTACCCAACACTGTACTACGCCCAGCACTATGTCAGTGCTTCTCTGCTATCCATAGGTTTTTCAATGGCTGATTGTTTGGGGATTGTGCCCAGAATGGGCTGCCAACTCCTTCTCCCATTTTTGTGATGCTGGGGATCAAACCACAGCTTCAGAAAGTGCAGAGCAGCACTCTACCAACTGCGCTAAACCCCAGCCCAGATAGATCTGTCCAAATAAGTCAAACCTTCCATAGCTATGGAATTGAAACTCTTTCTTCAGGTAGAAAAACATTACATGGCTCCTTAATGGCAGGAAAAACAATAAAATATGAAAAAAAAATCCAGGTGCAATAGTGCATGCCTGTGATCCCAGTGACTTGCAGGCAGCCTGCATAACTTAGTTAGACCCTGACTCAAAATAAAAAATGGGCTGGGATTGCAGCCTAGTGGTAAAGCACTTGCAAAGTACGTGCAAGGCCCTGGGTTCAGGCCCCTTCCCCCTCCCCCCAGTACCAGGCAAAAACAGCAAAACAAAAGGAAACAAAACAAAACACTTCAGGGTCTCATTTGTTATTAGTATTCTAGGATAGGTTATGATTTATAAAAGGAAAGTGGATAAATGAAAATTGGTTTTGTTGTCTTCCTGCGTCTCCTTGACTTGAGATCCCTGAACTGTGGAGTCAGTAAATCCCTTAAGTTCAATGCTAAAATTTGTTCATGTGAATGTTTTTTTAGGGGTCATTACTATAATCAGATTCTCAAAGGCTCTGTCACCTAAACAATTTAAGATCCAATGTTAGTGTTCCATTTGGTTCTGTTCTTAACCCTCCTTCTTTCTAACTCTATATATTTGCTGTGGAAAACATTCACCACTTCATGACTCAAATACCCTCTATATGCTATGACTGATGTCCACATTAACCTCCAAGACTCCGCCTACTTAGCAAATCCCAGACTCCATTGTGTTACTACCTATTGGATGTTTCTGTTTGCCTGTTCCATGGACACTTTATAACATTGCATGTCCCCAGGTGAACATTTTATCTTGCCACTCATAACTGATTCTCTTCCTGCACATGCTGTCCTTGTGAGACCATCATCCAAATGGTCTCCTGGTTTTGTCCTTTTGCTCCACATCCACACTTAATGGTTGATTATACCTCAGAATTGGGAGAAGGACCTGGCAACCCACTCCAAAAAGACAATCAGACATCAAAAACTCTATGAATAGCAGAGAAGCACTGATAATCGTGTTTCATCTGTTGTACGTAGGGGTGATATGAATCAGACACCTAACAACAACAACATACCTCAGAAGTATCTCTTATATGTGGGATGTGCTCTACATACCTTGATCACTCACTTATTTTGGATCCTCCTCCTTTCTTGCTTAGACTCTTGCAGGAACATCCCAACTGATCTTGCCACTGCCAAACTTACTCCCGTCATTTCAGCCCTACCTGCTGCCAATGTGATTCCATATTCAAACCTTTGCTATTTGCCATTGTCCTGGAGGAAGCCTGAATCCTGATGGACAGACCTCCTACACAACTTAGCCCCAGATTCTCTCTTTCTTTCTCTTTCTCTCTCACTCACTCTGCCTCATCTGCTGCCATTTTTTAAATTTGGATTTTAATAATAATGTATCTTTAATTAACATATGTACACTGTTTTAGACATAATGCTATTGTCCTTATTAGACCACAGTATCTGCTGCCGATTTTTACCATGCACTGAGTTCCAGATAATCCAAACTTCTCAGTCCCCATATTTATGTCCATTTTGGAAAGACCAAAGGGGCAAACGATGTATTATCTTGTTACATATTCTCTTCTCTGTGTTTACAATTCTCCCCTCCCCTCAGGCTCTCATCCTGACCTTTTTGTTTGGGGGACCATTTCTTAACCCACAGTCTCCATTCAACTATTACCATTTTGCAACCTCCCCCCTCCACCCAAGGAAACAGTAGGATTTCCTCAGTATGTATCTCTTAAGTTCCCCTTCCTCTGTGGACACCTGTTTCTATGTCGATCTCATGTGCCATGTGGGCTCCTAGAGGTCAAGGCCTTTTTTATACTCAGTGCCTTGCACAGTGCCAGGTATATAGTAGGTTCTCAGTGAACACTGAGTGAATGAAAAATGAAGTTCATAAAGAATGTGGTAATTGTACAGCTGGACTTGTTAATACTAATCAGGGAATTGAGCCCCAGAGGAATTAGAAGAGTTGCTTAAGTAGAGATAGTCTGGAATAGAACACAGGTGTGAATGCTTTGCATTACACAGCATGGCATGATTAATTTGATGGTTTTCTAAGGAAGGAATCTTTACTTTTAGCAACAAAATATAACAGGAAGATAAGCAATTGGGTTTTTTTCCATGGCACTTACATTATTCTATTAATCTTGTGTTCAAGGTAAACAAAATGTGAAAGTGCTAAGACAGGAGCAATCACTCCAGCCCCAGAGAATGACTCTAATGAAGAAATGACAGTACTTTAACTAAATTTATCAGTTAGTACTGCATAATTTAGAAAGATTCCTTCCCTTAAGCTCTAAAGTGAGTAATTGAGATGCGGAAAGGATCTCTGGGGATCAATGCTCGCCTTTAGGGGCTGGCAGCGAGAGGGGAAGCAATATTTCTTTTGAAAGGGAGCCAAACACACATTTCATTATTCTGGGTTCCCTGTGTGAGGCAAGTGGCTTGATTGAAAATATCCAGTTGGGGAGGAAAGCTGTAGTTTTTATCTTTTTGTGAAAATTTTAGATGCATAAAATTAAGAAGTTTGGAGAGGAAAAAGACAAGATTAGCATTTTATTTTCAAAAGAAAATGCTAAGAGTTAGGCTCCATGTTGTAAAATAGGAAAGACAGAATTTGGGGTATTTCTTTCAATTTTTTTTCAATACTAGGGAGTTGAACCCAGAGCCTTGTGCATGCTAGGCAATTTCTCTGCCACTGAGCTGCATCCCCAGCCTATTTTTTAGTTTGAGATAGGGTCAAATGCAGGCTGCCTCTGGCCTCAAACTTGTGATTCTCCTGCCTCAGCCTCCCGAGTTGCTGGGATTACAGGCATGTGCCACGGCACCTGGCTGAGTATTTCTTTTATTTTGAGTAAAAATAACTACAAGTGAGAGCTATTGGATAGGGAAATAGTCATTGTAAATAACAAATCTTTCAACACAATATATCTGCCTAGCTTTATTAAGTCAGGAGTGATACAGATTACATGAGGGAAATACAGATTCTGTCAGAGAGATAAACTTTAGGAATGCAAAACCTATTTTGAAGGGAACACCTTTGGAAGCATAATGAATTTAGGTGCCATCAGCTCAGGTGCTAAGAGAAGAGAAAAGGGACCTGGGGAGCTTACAACAGGGACTCATCTGCTGCTGTCCTGGAGGACAGACAGAAGAAGGGGGTCAGGGACAAGCTCAGTGGGGCTGCACATGACAGGAGGGACCATGCTGAGACCATTCTGAAGGGGAGACGTAGATCAGAGTCACTGAGTGCTGAAGAAGCCCACTGCTTCTAGTAGGAAGGAAGAAGGGATTAGAAGAGTGGTGAGAGCATGCTTATAGGAAAGATCATTGGAAAGAATTTGTGAATAGATATTTCTCGTATACTCTGTGCTATATAAGACGATAGGAGACTTAGAGTTAACTTTCACCCAATCTTGTTTTATAACAAAAATTCATATGCATTTCCTAAAATCCTCACTAGAAGTGATGAGATCTGAAGCAACTTCCAGCTTCATTATTTCTCAAATAGTTGTTCTGAGCAGGTGGGGCAGCTCTGTCTTTACATTGGTCCATTAAGGTCAGCCTGGGTTTGGCTGCCATCACTTTCTCCTTGGTTGTTCATCCTTGAACTTCCATGAACTTCACATAGCTACTATGTGCCCAACAGTCCTATCCCCTCCATTCTTATGATATGGAAACTTCTTCTTCTCCTCCTCTTCCTCCTTCACTTTCTCCCTACCCACAGTCTAAATTTATTTACTTTCTTTTCATTTGTTTAATACTTTTCAAGACTAATTTGGACTTGACAAAGTACTGTAACAGTTTACGATGTGTTACCCATCCCAGAAAATGCATCAGTCTTAAAACATGAGCTTTGGAAATATAGTCAACCCATGGTATCCACGGGGTACTGCTTTGAGGACATCCTAGAACACCATAATCTGAGGGCACTTAAGTGCCTTATATGAAATGACATAGTATTTGTGCATAATTTATATGAAGCCTCCTACATACTTTAAAGTATCTCTATATTACTTATAATACCTAACACAAGGTAAGTGCCATGTAGATAATTGTATTGTTTAGTGAATAACAAGGGAAAAGGTTGGTACATGTTCAATACAGATATAGTTTTTTTCTTTTTCAAAAAAATTGTCTGGGGGAGGTGGCATAGAATGTCACTATGTAGACTAGGTTGACCTCAAACTCACTGTCCTCCTGCCTCAGCCTCCTGAGTGCTGGGATTACAGGCATGTGCCACTTCGCCTGGCTCTTTTTTGTCAAAAATTTTTGATCTATGGTTGGTTGGATCTGCAGATGTGGAATCCACATATACACAGGGCCAACTATATATTACTGTAACCATTGAGAATAACTCTAATGGTTCAGGTACTGTGGGGGTTACATGAGTAGAACCCAATGGGATGTTAGAAGGATAGAAGTCTTTCCTGAACCATTTTTAAAATGCAGAATTCCAATAAGAGTTATAATAAGATAATTCCCAGCACCGCAAAAAATGGGAGAAGGACCTGGCAATCCACTCCCAAGGCAATCCCGAAACAGTCAGCCATTGAAAACCCTATGAGGGTCACTATGAGTCAGATACTGACTCGACAGCACCTAACAACAACAACAAAGATAATGCATGCAATTGTTCTGACAAGATAAAAACAAAGTTCACTACAGGAAAAGTTTCTATCTTAAACAGAACTGGAACCCAAGCACATATATAAAAATATTACCAAGTAAATGATAGAGAAGACTTAGATGAGGAGGGTGGGGGTAAGCATACAAGAGGGTAAGGGGGCACCTATATGAATAATGTACATCAAAATGCATGTATGGAAATGCCACAATGAAAATCATGTCAGAATGAATCACATTAAGGTGTACATTAAAAATTTCCAATAAAAAAATAAGATAATATGTGTAAAGTATTTGGGGGTATCTTTCGTGGAAAGTTCTAGTCAAAAGCCAAATATTAGTATTCCTGTCATTATAGAGTCCCAGAGCAGGGAGGCACGGAGGAATTTGCAAGTGATATCCTCATCTAGGCCCTTTAGCACCTTCTAAAGATTTCATAAATCAAGGAATATGCCACAGTTTGCTGAAGGGATAAGTGTTTGAGAGGCGATGAAGTTTACTCTGAGAATTTAGAGTTCAGTTTTATTTGAACTAAAGCGTGAATGGAGCCACAGTGCTGAGGATCCTTCTGGGCCTGTTGAAATAGTAGCTCCAATTCCCCTTTTTGAACAGTTTTGCAGGTCAGCCAGTGAGTGTTACAAATGCTGATCTGTACTGCGTGAAGCCCTCTCCTGGGACGGGGCATGGTGTGAACTCCTTGCAATCTAATCCGACAAGCACCAGCTCAAGTCATGCCTGCCATAAAGTTTTTCTTAACAACTCCGGGGCCCTCTGATCCCCCCGATCCCTCCCTCTGCTGAACTCACATGCACTTGTTGAAGTTGCACTGTTGATTTTGTCTTTGAGTGTGGGTAGCGAGGTGGTCAGTTTTGTCTACCAGCAATTCTGGGGACTGATGCTACTTGGGAAAAGGATGGTATTTCCAGTATCTGCCCAATGAGGAAGGTCACTCAGGGAGAGGAGGACGAGGGGACACAGGATGTGAGCTGGCTCCAGGATGCGAACAGAGAGAGGACACAGAGAAACCAGCATGGGGGTGAGGGAACTCCACAGATAACTGGAAGTATGACAATTTAAGTGGCTTCTCTCCATGTGAATTTTGGAGAAGAGGAACAAATGGAAGTCTAGAAACAATGGGCGGGAAGGTTGGTTTTGTTCTGGTTGTTTTTGTTTTTGTTTCTGCATGGTGCCACATAGAAAGTCCATGCCCGTATCTAGTTTAGTCTCACAGTTGCTCTCGTCCTCTGTTGATTTGTTCATGTATTCATTTACACATCCATCCTATATTTACTGACTTCCTTTTATGAGCCAGGCACTATTCTAGGTCTGGACACTCATCAATGAATAAGGCAGACACATCTTGGTGGGGGAGACTATATATATATATATATATATATATATATATATATATATATATATATATATATATATGATGATTATTGTGGAAAGTAACAGTAACAAATGCAGTCTAGTGTTCTCTAATCCCAGGTTGATAACCTCTAAAAGAGCATAAGGGCTGGGATTTGGCTCAGTGGGTAGAGCGTTGTGCTGCAGTCTCTGAGGTCCCCAGTTCAATTCCCAGCACCGCAAAAATGGGAGAAGGACCTGGCAATCCACTCCCAAGGCAATCCAGAAGCAGTCAGCCATTGAAAACCCTATGAGGGTCGCTATGAGTCGGATACCAACTTGACGGCACCTAACAACAACAAAAAGAGCATAAAGTTATTTTCATTTTTGTTTTTGTGTTTTTGAGACAGAATCTGGTTATGTAGCCTGAGCTGGCCTGGAACTCACTACATAGGCCAGCCTGGCCTTGAATTTGTGGGGATCCTCCTGCCTCTGCCCCCCACCCCCTCCTCAAGTGCTGGGATTGCAGGTGTGCAACACCATGCCCAGCTTGAAAATGCAAGTGTTTTATGTTAGAAATATTGTGAGGGGAAACTAAGCTTTGGGGATCATGGCTTTTGTTATTCCTACACCACCACCAAACTGAGCACAACTGACTAGAGAATTAAACTTGACATTTGGGAAAAAGGATGACAGGAATGCCAGTGAGCCTCCTGGACTTACCTATCAGCTGTAGTTGGACACAAGTTTAATGTAACCAGTGAAACAGAGGTCCAGAGACTAAATGTTGAGTCCCCTGTCTCATATTCCCCTGCCGAGTCCTGGGGCTCTAGGTTAGAACACCAGGAATGTGTCTTGGAAGATAATTAACTCTCTGGAAGTAATTACCATAACATAGATTAAGAAGGAAGTCAGCCTTGGGCCCCAGACGTGATGGAGCCTGTCCACAAAGAACCCACTTAATGGGTCCAGTGCTGTATAAGGGCATCAGGTAAACAGGGGATACAGACTATAGCTAGAGAAGAGGAGTGAGGATCACTGCAAGTGTCCAGAGGCTGTGGTGAAGGATGCAAGTCAGAAGTCTCTAGGCTCTCCCCGAAGCCAATTTCTTGGGGGGATTCTCTGCTAAATGACAGTTATCCTGAACTAAGCCCAGTTTTTCCATAGAGTTGTGCTATTAAATAAAGTTAACTTGGGTGACTCAGCAATAGTATAGGACAACAAACAAGCCATATACCTTGAGGTGCCTGATGCTCAGAAAACGAGGAGGAGCCTGTGGTACCATTTCTGCACCATATATCTTGCTCTTTCCCTCCTTTTCTTCCCTATGATGGATATGCCCCACCATAACCCAATGCTCAACATGGCCAGGGCTGATCTTATCATTTGTAAGTTTTCCTTTGTTGGTTTATGATAACATTCTTTTCCAAGTTACATTAATTAAGAAACAATGGCGCTTTTAAACTTCTTTTTCTTCACGGCTTGGCATATGCAAACAACTATGTCAGGTCCGTGGTTCCTACATTCAAAAAAGATCTCATCTCTTCCATATGCAAGAGCAGCAGCTCTTGAGCAGGACATGATTTCCTCATTTCTAGACTTCTACCCAAACCTTGTCACAGAAGTTCTCTTTTCTTGCATCTTTTCTGTTTCTTCCATTAAAATTCTTCATTTCCCACTCCTGAGTCCTATACTTTCCCCTTCTAGAAACTATCCTAAATGATGTTTAGGACTCTATATTAATTAATTAACTTTTCCCTGGTTAGAGGTTGTATTTTCTAGCTTCTTTGCATACCTCATAATTGTTGGTTAAAGCACAAATATTGTGCATTTTACAATGTTGGGTGCTGGATTTTTTGCCCCAGTATTTAAATCTTTTTGAACTTTGTTCTGTGGTGCAGTTAAGTTGGTTGGCATCAGTCTGATCCTTTTGTGGCATACTTTTAAGCATTCTTAGACAGGTCTGGAGTAGCCCCTAGTCTGTACCTCATTTGGCACCACTACTAAGGCAATACCCATTTGGAGGCCACTCCTCAATGCTCTTTGCATTATGAGGTATTTCCACTCTGGCTGGTGGGAGCTGAATCTATTTGTGCTCTATATGAACTCCAGGGATGATTCCTTCTGCTCGTTTCCAATGGTTCTTTCTCTGACTTTAGTAGTTTCCTTGTTGTTGTTAGGTGCCATTGAGTCATGTCTGACTCATAGTGACCCTTATAGGGTTTTCAGTGGCTGATTGTTTTGGGATTGCCTTGGGAGTGGGTTGTCACATCCTTCTCCCATTTTTGCGGTGCTGGAAATGGAACTCAGGACCTCAGAGACTACAGAGTGGCGCTCTACCTACAGAGCTAAATCCCAGCCCCAGTAGTTTCCTTTCTCAGAAAAACAAGGCAGCTCTGTAGATTGCTGAGCTTGCTTTGTCTCTATGCGTTTTTCTCCTCTGTGGTACCATGTGTGCTGCTAAGTCTAGCTGCTATAGCCTTTTGCTTTTCAACTCTGGTTCCTACTCAGGGAAACTATGTGGTTTGGGTTCCCTGTCCCTCTGTGGTACTGGGAAACTGTTTCTACATTTAAGACTGGCGTCAGCTGAGTCACCTGTGGAGCTTACCTTCTTTACCTTTTCTTTTTCTTTTCTTTTCTTTTTTCTTTTTTTTCTTTTTTTTTTTTTTTGTGGTACTAGGGGTTGATCCGGGCTGGGATTTAGCTCAGTGGGTAGAGCACTGCGCTGCAGTCTCTGAGGTCCTGAGTTCAATTCCCAGCACCGCAAAAATGGGAGAAGGGCCTGGCAATCCAGTCCCAAGGCAATCCCGAAGCACTTAGCCATTGAAAACCCTATAAGGGTCGCTATGAGTCGTATACCGACTCGACAGCACCTAACTACAACAACAAGGGGTTGATCCGGGGCTGGG
>VMDO01003314.1:0-75582 GCA_007922755.1 Pedetes capensis
AGAGTGGCAGTTCAACGGAAAAGAGGAAAACCCTCCACCAGATGGATTAACACAGTGTCTGCAACAATGGGCTTAAACATAAATAAGATGGTTTGCCTGGCACAGAATCGGCAAGTGTTTCGATCTGCTGTACATAGGGTCGCTATGAGTCGGACTCGACTCAACGGCACCTAACAACAACAACAACAAACTGTGTTTGGCCCAGACCTGGTGGCTCAAGCCTGTAATCCCAATGGCTGGGAGGCAGAGGCAGGAGGATCCCAAGCTTGAAGCCAGGGGCAGCTTGTATAAATAAGCAAGACTTTGTCTCAAGATTAAAAGAAAAAGATACTGTGTTTTAAAATATGATATAAGTGATATCACTTTGAAAGTAAACTTATCTAACCCAATAAACTTGTTTCATATTAGACTATTTAGACTCTTTCTTATACATTCATATAGCTCTTGGTTATGTTATTTCATCATACGAATATTAATCTCCCATTTTGTTACTGACATACTGATTTCCATATAACTCTTGGAATATTCAATATAAACATTCTTTATACCTTTTATACAAGAGTGGGAATTTCCATAAATAATATCAATAAGTTGTGGCAATCATTCCATGTTTGTTATGTCTGGTCTCAGAATTTTGTCTTTTAATAAATTTGCCTAATTCACCCACATTTATTATGATTGCTAATAGAGTTGAACTTATTTCTTACATCTTATTTTATAGTTTATTAAAATTCTTTTTGAAGTTATTTTATTGCCTTTTATCGAATTGATTCAACAATTCTTTATTCACTTTTTTCTAGCTTTCTACCCTAAAACTATGTACCTCATTTATTATACTTTACTGAACATAAATATGACAAATAAAGACTAATGTCTATCCTCTTCACAAACAGGATGATGACTTTTGAAATTTCTTCCAAGATGTTTTACCCACTGTCTAAGTTTCTACCATTTATTTTCAAATTCCCTCTAATACTTTTCCCAAAGTTTAAATTTAGTACTTATTCTTTATTGAAATTCTTTATTTACCATTTCTTCTTGCTATATATGTGCTAGATCAATTTCCTGTGTATTGAAGAACATTTGAAAGTAATTCTAGGCAGGAGGATTGGAAGTTTGAGGTCAGAGACAGCTTGCATAACTTAGTGAAACCTTGGCTCAAGATAAACAATAAAAAGGGGGCTGAGAGTACAGCTCAATAGTGAAGTACTTGCAAAGTATGTACGAGGCCTTGGATTTAGCCACTCGCTGTTATTGTTGTTGCTATGTATCTTCAAGTTATCTCTGACTCATAGTGACCCTGATAGGGTATTCCAATGGCAGATTATTTCAATATTGCTTCATGTGTGGATTGCCACATCCTTTTCCCACTTTTGTGGTGCTGGGGATCGAACCCAGGTCCTCAGTGCAGAGCAGCACTCTACCAACTGAGCTAAACCCCAGCCAATTGTGGCAATCCACTCCCAAAGCAATCCCCAAACAATCAGCCAAAGAAAACTCTATGAGGATCACTGTGAATTGAGCTCGACTGGCAGGCACCTAACAACAATTCAGCCCCTCAGTACTGCATTAAAAAGAAAAGTAATTCTAGAAAAAGTATCAAGCTGTATAAAATTTTTGCACTGAAAATTATTTTATTCACATTCTAAAATAATACTGTAGTTGGTTATAGAACTCTATGGTGACCAATGTTTTTCTCTGAACAGCTTTTGCATATTCTCTTCCATAATCTTCTGGGATGGATATAATTTTTCTCAAGAGAAGACTGCTCATAATCTTATTTTCACACCTATATAGATCCATCTGTCTTTCACTGTGGTAGATTTTACAAATTTCTCCATATCATTGATGCCTTCAGGTCCCCCTGTATATTTTTGGACTTCTTTTAAAATTTATTCCTTTTAGCCTCTACAAGTTCCTCAATCTGTTTTTCTTGAATTTTGAAAACTTCTCAGATATTGTATATTTCAACCTTACAGCTTTTAAACTCTTAAAATTTTCTCCTAGATGGGCGTGGTGGTACACTCTTATAATTCTAGTGCTCAGAAGGCTGAGGCAGGAGGATTGACCTGAGTTCAAAGCTAGCCTGCTGTACACAATGAGCTCCAGGCCAGCCTAGGCTATGCATTGAGACCCTGTTTTAAAAATAATAATAATACTGTAATCCCAGTGACTTCAGAGGCAGAGGTAGGAGGATTAGCAGTTGGAGACCAGAAGCAGTCTGCATAATTTAGCAAGACCTTGTTTCAAAAACTAAAAAACCGGGCCGGGGATGCAGCTCAGTGGTATAGTACTTGCAAAGCATGCAAACTCAAGGCCCTGGGTACAACCTCCAGTACTGCAATAATGATAATAATAATAATAATAAACAAACATTTTCTCCTTCAGGAATGTTCATTCAGTATTTTGTTCTTCTTTTTTCCATTTGCTTTCTTTCCCATCTTTTAATAGCTTTGTTTTTCCATGGTTGCATTTCATGTGATTTCTTATGATTTGTATTTTATACTTTTAGGTTTTCTTGTTGGAAATTTTTAATGTACAACTTAATGTGTTTCATTCTGACATGCATTTCATTGTGACATTTCCATATATGCATTTTGTTGTACATTGCACAGATAAGTTCCCCCTTACCCTCTTGTGCACTTCCTCCCCCCACACCCCCACCAATGACCTCTCTTCCATTTGCATGTCTTTTTGTGGTAATTTTTTTCTATATATTCCTGGATCCCAACTATGTTTAAGATTGAAACTTTTTCTGTAGTGAACTATCTTTTTACACTGTCAGTACTATTACCCGAATTTTCTAGGCCATCCGTGTTATTACCATTCTTTGGTATTATTGGTATAATTATATTTATTTCCAGAACTATTAAAGTTGGACTGTTCACACTGAGGTCGCCCCCTTCCCCCATTCCTCACTCCCCCTTGTTCCTCTTCTCCCCGCTCTCCTCTCCCAGGATTTCCTCCTTTGCTAGATTCCTCCCTCCTTCTTTTGTACTCCCCAAATTGTCCCTTCTCTGCTAAGTTGACTTTAGCTTTTTATTATGTTCTGATCTCTGCATAAGATTTTTTCCTTCTTTTAATTTTTGATTCAGCTCCCACATATGAGTGAGAACATGTGATATTTCACTTTCTGGGTTTTTGTTCGTTCACTTAAAATAATTTTCTCCAATTCCATCCATTTTGCTGCAAATGGCATTATTTCTTTTTTTTTCTTTTTTTTTCTTTTTGATTGCTGAGTAGTATTCCATTGTGTATATGTACCATAGTTTTTTTATCCATTCTTCTGTTGATGGGCACTTTGGTTGATTACATATCCTTGCTACTGTGAAAAGTGTTGCACTGAACATGGTGATGCAGGTGTCTCTGTGGTATGATGACATATCTCCCTTTGGGTAAATTCCCAATAGTGTTATATCTGGGTCATATGAGAGATCTATTTTTAGTTTTTTAAGATACCTCCATATTGATTTCCAAAGTGGTTGGGCTAATTTACAGCTCCACCAGCAGTGTAAGAGGGTTCCCTTTTCTCTACAACCTCACCAGCATTTGTTATTTGTTTTATTGATCTTGGCCATTCTTACCGGAGTAATGTGAAATCTCAGAGTTGTTTTGATTTGCATTTCCCTAATGGCTAGGAATATTGAGCATTTTTTCATGTGTTTCATGGTTTATGGACCTCTTCATTTGAAAACTGTCTGTTCAGTTCCTTTGCCCATTTGTGTATTGGGTTATTTGTTTTCTTGGGTATTTTTTTCTTGAGTTCTTTATAAATTCTGGTAATTAAACAAAGGAGCAAACAAGTAAATTGGAAAAAGGATAGCCTTTTCAATAAATGGTGCCAGGAAACATGGATATCCACTTGCAGAAAAATGAAAACTGACCCACATCTTTCAATATGCATGAGAGTTAACTCAAAATGTGTTAAAGACCTCAACATAAAACCACAATCTTTAAAATTAATAGAAGATGCGATAGGCAATACACTACAGCATACAGGCATAGAAAAGTATTTCCTTAATAGGACTCCAATTGCTCAAGATATTGCAACAAGAATAGATAAATGGGATTACATGAAAGTAAAAAGCTTCTGTACAGCAAAGGAAACAATTAACAGTCAAGGAAATCCCCACTGAATGGGAAAATATCTTAGTTTTCTTTTTAAACACTTCTTAGATCTCTGTAATTTCTCTTGCAGCTTTTGATATTTTCTGCTATCCTTTTTGTTCCTTACAGCATCTATTCCATCATTCAGGTCTTCAGAACATTGTGTTGGTTTATTTTAGAGTTAAATTTTGACTGTTGTGCCATTTTCAAATTTTAGGACAGATCTCTCCATTATTTTTGCCTGCTGGCTCTCCCTCATTGTGATTCATTCCTCTTGGTACTTATGATTTTCTTCTATGATAAATTCACATATTTTCTATGGGAGCCCAGTTTTGTCTGAGTTTTGTACACTTCTCTATTGCTTTATTTTTGTTTGTAGAGTTGGGTACAATTTTCCCTTGCACTGAGTTACTTTTTGTATTTATCTTTTTTCCTCAAGTTATCTTAGCATAAGCACTGGGCACAGTGGCACACATCTGTAATCCCAGTGGCTCAGGAGGTGGCAGCAGGAAGATCGCAAGTTCGAGAGGCAGTCTGCGTAACTTAGAGAGACCCTGTCTCAAAAAACTTAAAAAAGAAAAAAAAAAGGCTGGGGACACAGCTCAGTGGTCCAGCAAAGCATGCAGGCACGAAGCCCTAGGTTCAACCCCTAGTACAAAAAAAAAAATTATACAGATAGTATGTTGCTTATTATTTTTCAGCATGTTGGTGCTGAAACCAGGGCCTCACGCAGTACAAGTACTCTACTACCAGGCTGCACCCCAACTCAATTTTATTTTTTCTTTTTATTGTTGAGACAGGGTCTTGCTAAGTTGCACAGACTGAATCTGCCCTAGGAATATTGATCCTCCTGCCTCTGTCTCTCGAGTTGCTGGAATTACATGCATCTGCCACAAGGCCCTGTGTACAGATGGAATTAATTTGGTGTTGTAACCAAGTTTGGCCCAAGTTGAGGGTTCTGTTTTTCTATGACTCTTTTTCCATCCAATGACCAGATTCCTTGAGGGCTCTGTGTTTAATCCAACGTGCTTTTATTTTTGGATTATTCCAGCTGTACCACTTCCTCACCAACCTATCCTCTTTGTTTTGGCCTCTGAGAATTTATCCTTTTCATTTACAGCCTTAATTTCTGTGTACCTCTTAAGAGTTTGTTATACTTATATAGTATTTGTGTTTGTCTGTAGGAGAAAAGATATCCTTCTGTATCATATTGCTTAGTGGCCTATAGTTGCCTATACTGTACTTCATGTTGATGAGAAGTTTTCCCATCTGCTTTCCTTCTAGGAAGTCATCAAACTAATTTAGGCTTGCTAGTATTTTGTTTCTTCTGTTACCTATATGGTTTCATACGTTTCTTTTGGTGAGTTTTCTGTTGAATCATTAGTGCTTTGGAGAGGAAGGCATATGCTCATTCCAAAATCATCAACTAGAAGTTTTAGAGGTTATAGAAAAAATTTCCCCAGAAATTAGAGGTAATTTTTCATCTTAATTTCTAAAATAATTCACTAGATCATCAGTTCACTAATATTTTTAGAGACATTATAAGCCTTTTGAACATAATAAATGGTAAAAGCCTGGTATATCTAGCTTTCCATTAGTTTTGCAAACAGTATTGTAACCTACTAGAAATCCTGATATAGTCCAAAAGGATAGTTCAACTAAGAGATAATATGTTAGCAAATACTCAAAAAGTCAGTCAGGAAATCTGTATAGTAGATGTTATTAGTTCAGATATTCTTTGGGAGAAGGAGCTGCATTAATAATTCCTTAAGTTTAATGATGTGCAAATTCTTAAAATATGCAAGTAGTTATTCAAAAACTTTGTTAGTATGGCAATTTCCAGTGACACAGTCCAAGCTGAAGCTAAACAGATCATTCTTATTTTAGATGACTTCTGCTGAATAAAATTCAGGCTACTGGATAGATTTTTTAAATCTCTTCTCTTGTTTTAATCTCCTTTTATAGCAAGAAAATAGACTCAAGACATTTGGTGAAGCTCCTAGTCATTTCTCACTCATGTGTATAAGAGGTCAATATGGATGGGCTCTCAGAAGAAATTAGGCATTTTATTTTCAAAGCCTTTATTCATATATTAATTTCAGTTTAATTTATTTGGATTCTCTCATATCTATATGTCTAAAGGGGCTGTATAAGGAACTCTGTGTGGAGCCTCTTGCAATATCTTTGTAAATATGAGAACTACACTATACTTGTTGGAATAGCGCTCTTAGCAAAAGAACATCATTTTCTTTTGTGCCATCTGTCAGGAGTCTTCCAAACAGCAAAGAGCAACAAAGGAAAGAGAAGGTCAGAAATCAGATTTGCTGCTAATTTTCTTTTGGCTGATATAAGAATAAATTAATGAACATTCTTAAAGTTTTGTTGGAATCAAAAGGCTATCATTAGGCTAGCATTGATAGAAGGATTTTTTTTTTAAGTGTAACACGATGATGGTTTCTAGGCATGTAAGTTTGTAAGTCAGCAAACAACTAAACATGCTTCATTTTGAATCTGTGATGGTGACAGATATGCTAATGATGCCATTCCAAGCTGAAATATATAAAGTTACACAAGTGAGTGGTTCTAATGCATGCATTTTTCAGAGATTTATTTTTTGTTGCTACTTCATTCACTTTGTGCCTTTGTGGTTTGTAGACAAGAAAATGAGGCCTTTTCTTGAGATACAGAACATTTAGGTGGAAAAACCTTTCTGATTGCCAAGTTCTCTCCTTCCACCTTTTGTCCTGCAGATATATAGAGTGCTTATGCAATGACAACCCTGCAGCCATAGCCCTGTGGCATCCGATCCCGTCAGATCTCGGAAGCTAAGCAGGGTCGGGCCTGGTTAGTACCTGGATGGGAGACCGCCTGGGAACACCAGAAGCTGTAGGCTTGGGAGAAGGATCTGGCAACCCCCTCCCAAAAAGAATCAATCTGCCATTGAAAACCCTATGAACAGCAAGGAAGCACTGACAATAGTGTTCCCCCTATTGTACAGAGGGTCGCTATGAGTCGGATACCGACTCGATGGCACCTAACAACAACAACAACGTGCAATGACAGAAACAACTTATAGAAAAAGAAAGACTGGAATTTAAAAGAAAAATAACTTAACTACCATGTGTCCTTTAACATAGTAATCCAAATAGATGTTTCTGTGCATTATTACACAACAATAACTCCAGAGACAATTGTCTTACCATTGGGGGCTTCTTTTACTTAATAGGGAAAAGTCTTTTTTCACAAAGAAACATGGATCAACAACAACAAAAAATCAGTTAATGCCAGTAAAGTTTCCAGATTCATAAATATGTCTTTGAATGTCCTGAAATAATTTTTATTCACAATTTTTATTTTCTTTCATGATTTCCTTTCCATATGAAATTATCTTCAATTCATACAAATATTTTGGTTAGTTCAGACTAATGATGTACTGAATTACCAATACTAATATTTTAATTGAATCAAATATGCCATAATAAAGCAATAGGACAAGTAATTCTAAAGTTAATCAAACTACATTTCAGAACACTGATCTTTGTCAATGTCACTTTGCAAGACAATTGAAAAAATGTGATGCATATATATATATATATATATAAAATTATTTTCTTACACATTTTGAATCTTTTCTTCTGCATGTTGTATTCATGGAAGTTTGGGTGACACTAGCAATATGTCTGTGTTGACCTCCAGGCTCTGTTTTTCATGGATGTGAACCTTTGCTTACTCCTTTTTTGTATATTTGGTGCCTGATTCATATTAGATAGAAATTTTTCAGTCATTTATTAATTTTGCAAATATTGGCTGAATTCCTATCATCTGACAGAAATTAGTCTAAATACTGATAATGCAGTTATGAACAAGACAGAGAGGATCCCTCCTCTTCTGAATTAAGTCTCTGGTATGTGTTCTTGATTTCAAGTAAGTACTCATAGCTACCGCTGAGGGACTAACCTTATTAATTTTAGATCTTATCTGAGAAATGAACCATATAAGCTGTTAAATTATTTAATTCTAAGATTTAAAAAAATAAAACAACAAACAGATACTTGATAGCAACACATATTATCAGAGAATAATAATTATCCCTATATTTTTATAATGATGTTCTCCATTCTAGCTTATTGGATGCAGAATTTGCCCTAAAAGAGCAAATTAAACAAAAATAGAATTTCATGCCATACACATTTTCCAGAATTTTCTAATTACATGGTCCAACTCCCATATCTGAATGTGATTCATTTTCAACAAATAAGTGGTGCTTGCACACTCACTAAGATGGTGAAATATGTTGAAACTTTTCAAACTGCACAAAATTATTAAACACCTATGTTGAATAAGGTGTGGCAAGTGAAGAAAAGTTAACAACAGAGTATATTTTATTTTAACAACTATTTTCTGGTTATGAATATCATGTATACTTATATAGAATTTGAAAATTACAGAAAAACATAAATTGCTTTTTATTCTACTACTCAACATTTGGCATCCTTTCAGACAATGCATGTGTGTGTATAAACCACAGCATTGGGATAGATCTACCAGTATATGGTTTGATTTAAACTTGTTTTTATTAAAATTAACATATTGTGAGCAGTTTTAAATATCATTAAATATTCTCCTAAAGCTGAAGGATCATCGACCAGATGGATGTTCTATAGTTTACCAAATGAATAACCTATCATCAGATGTTTGGTTTTTCCACTCTTTATGAAAAATGCTGTGATGAGTATCCTTGTACCTGAATATTTTATGTGTGCCTCATTATTTCTTAAAAACAAATTCCTAAGGGTGCATTTTCTGTGCTAAGTGATATGTACCTTTTAGAAGATATCAGTGTATGTTACTGAATTGTCCCATTTCTAATTACCCATAAATATGCATCAGAATTAATTAGTGAAAAAATTCAGTTTACTATGACCAAAACACTTAATACATAAATTAGACTAAGTCAAGGTTCAAACCCTCGAGGATCTCAGTTTCTGGAGGACAAAACAAACACATTACTAAAGAAAGTCTCCCTTTATGCTCCCAGACAGGTGAGTGTCCATTGTGCCCACCCTTATAAATACTAAATGCTTTGGGTTTTAAAAATTCTGTGATTACATTGGCAAAGCACACACATTTCCATATTACTCTAAATAACTTTTTTTCCTTAAAAACAAGGCGCAATATTCTATGATATTTGCACCATTTGTATCTTCTCTTTTTTGTCAAATCATCTCATGTCCTTTGTCTATTGTTTGTTTGGAATTTTACATTTTTTCTTGCCCTCGAGAAGTTTATAATACATCAAGGAGTATCTCATAATTTTCATGTCTCAAACTTTTTTCAAAGCCGATAAAACATTTCTTATTGAATTTTAAATATGAAACCTTACAATATGTATCATTGACTATCTGAATCTTGGTTTCCAAGTATATTCATTGGAATGTTGCAATAATACGTAGCGGTGGTGGGAATTGAACTCAGGACTTCAGAGACTACAGTGTGGTGTTCTACCAACTGAGCTAAATACCAGCCCCTTATTGTTCTTAGTCTTAATAAAACTAAATCAAGTAACATAAAAATTCTAAATAAGTAACTTTCAGATTTACTGAAGATAGATAGACAGATAGATAGGTAATTTTTTTAACTCCAGGACATAGTCTGGCATGTGGTGAGTTATCAATAAATGCTTGCTTAATGAATTAGATTTAAAATATACTAGAAAGCATAAATTTTAATTCATTTGTGCTCATTCCAAGTGTGCTATTACAGTATCACCTAAATCTTGTGGTTAAAAAAAATAGCACATGTTAAAATGATAATTAATGTTAAATTTAAATTTATGTCTCTGTCCTTGGCAACCATTGTAATCCACTCTATAATGCAGCAATTGGGAAACATAAGTATTTATTACATCATTACAAATTGTATTTCAGAAATACCTTTTGTGGGTGATGTGTAGTCTTTTCAGGAATTTAGTGTAGTAGAAAAATGCCGAAGTGCTTATACAGGTAATATGATATGTTGTTGTTGTTGTTGTTGTTGTTTGGTGCCGTCGAGTCGGTATCCAACTCATAGCGACCCTCATAGGGTTTTCAATGGCTGACTGTTTCAGGATTGCCTTGGGAGTGGATTGCCAGGTCCTTCTCCCATTTTTGCGGTGCTGGGAATCGAACTTGGGACCTCAGAGACTGCAGCGCAGTGCTCTACCAACTGAGCTAAATCCCAGCCCAAATATGGTATAGGTATGTAAAATATGTTTGGGTTAAGAAACAATATATAAATTACAAATTCTGTGTGAAATGTATTATGTCTTCCTCTTCAGATACTTCAAAGAATGTGAGATACATAGCTTCCTTCTCCAGATGCTCAGAATAACAAAGAATTTACTTTTGTTTTAGCTTTCATTTAAGTTATTATAGCATATTATGTTAGTACATGATGCTATTGTTTGACTTTATCAAGGAGAATTTTAGGAATAAATATTTGGTTGGTTTTTTGTTGTTGTTAAGGGCCATGGAGTCAGTGTCTGACTCATAGGGACCCTAAGTACAAGTGAAGCAGTACTGTCACTGCTTCTCTGCTACTCATGGAGTTTTCAATGGCTGATTGCTTTTTGGGAGTGGGTTGCTGGGTCCTTCTCCCAAACCTACAGCACCTGGTGTTCCCAGGTGGTGTCCCATCCAAGTACTAAACAGGCCCCACCCTGCTTAGCTTCAGAGATCTGAGGGGATTGGATGCCACAGTGATATGGCTGCAGGCTAACAGGGGCTTAGGGTGTAGCTAAATGGTGAGGTACTTGCCTAGCATGTATGAGGCCCTGTACTCAGCCCCAAGTACTGCAAACACACACATTTTACTTATAGTTTAGAATAATGGCATTTATTAAGCAGATTATATTATTATGTAAGTCAGCTTTCAGTTAGTTGAAAAATTACCTGACAATGAACCAAGGAGAAAAGGCTTAGTTTGCCTTAGTTTCACAAGTTTCAGCCAGTAGTTGACTGGTAGTTGGCTTCACAGGGACCACTCCTGTGGTGAGGAAGTGCATCCAGGCAGGAAATAGTGGAGCAAGTGGCTCACCTCATGGTGACTGGGGGTAAAAGGAGGAAGAAAGGGGCCAGGATCCCAATGTCTCCTTCAAGTACACAGCCCCCATACTTCACTTCCTTCCACTAGGCCCCACTTCCTGCAGTTTCCGCCACCTCTTGACTGCACTGTGTGCCAGAGATAAAGCCTTTGACATATTGACCTTTGGAGACACGTATCCAAACCAGAGCAGCTGCAGTAACAAATTACCTTTGGATTTCAGGGTTTGAATGAATGAAGTTTCATCTGTGTCCATCTTTGAGATAACTGTCCTCCCTGAGAGGGCTCAGTTTTTCAGTTTCGTATGCATACACTTGTGCTTCCACAGCCTCTGCAAAGTTCCAAAAACTTTGCAGTAGCAATTAAACGCATCTAGCTAAGGGTAATCTATATCACTTGGGTTCACATTTCATCGGCTAAGGCATATCACTTAAATGAATGAAGGAGTGAAATTTCTTAGGTACCTGGAAAGAGGGGAATGAGGAATACTGCTGAGTGGTAGTAAGACATAGCATTTTGAGTTACTAGCAAGAAACAGTCTTCTTGACCATTTTACTCACTAATCAGTCTACTTCACTGTGTTAAGCAATCTCATGCAGTAAGTCAGGTAGCTTTTTTGTCCTGTTTTGTTTAAGAGTGTTTTCATTGTCTGTATATTTTTTCTTTTTTCCATTCTTATTAGTATTTTAATTGTATATATGTATGGAGTACAGTGTGATAATACAGTACATACATCCAGTATGCAATTATCAAATCAGCATTGTTGACATGTCCATCTCCTTAAATATTGTACAAAATTTTTTGTTAACATGTAACAGTAATTGTACATATTTATAACGTACGACTTTTTTGAATTGCACGCAGTATAATAAGATTCATTATGGGATTTTCACAGAATTGCATCATATGTTTTACACTTATTCTCTCTCTCTTTACCCCTCTAGGTTGTTCCTCCTCCTTCTCCTAATTTTCCTGTCACTCTTCCCCTCCTGTGAATCCCCTCTCCCCTCAGTTGTATATGTTTAAGATTGTAAAATACAAGGGACCCATTCTCTATACATATTAGGGAGTGAATCAGTTTTGTTTCTCATATACAAGAAGTGGCTTCCTCTCTCATTGCATTTTAATTTATTGATTTGTTGATTCATTTAGTAGCTATATATTTGGATCATCTTTTTACCATGTCCTAGATTCTGATTGGTATGTAAGGGCTTAGAGAGACATGTGCTGGCCTCATGAATCTTAGAACATTTTGAGGAGTTATATTTGAATAAATTAACACATAAAATATCGCTTACATGCCCTAAACTACCAGGAAGCTACCTGGTACTATAACAACACAAAATGACCAAGTGAGGAAAGTCAGGCTGGCTTCCGTGAGGAAGTGATGCATAGGCACAGTCAAGTTCAATGTGAGAAGACCATGTTCACTTAGAAAGAAGAAAGACAGGAGGCACATTAGGAAAGAAGGACTAAAAAAGAAGGGTGAAGCCCAGGTGAATCTTAGGCTCAGATGCCATAAAAGGCTGAAGTAGTACTGTGCAGCATGCACCTCCCGGCCCCACCCAGACGTTTGGACGGGCAGTGCCACCAGGCACACAGATACTAAATACAACTCACTCAGGACCCTAAGGTGAGGGTGTGGACTCCTGCAGCCCTCGGGAACTTGCGGGGACAAACACAGCTCCTTATTGCCTCTGCCCTGAGAAGGGCAGGAGAGAGGACCCCAAAGTGTATAGCTTACAAGTGCTAGCAGCCTAAGTGCTGCAGCTCTATGCTGCCTCTGGAGGCAGCCATGACTCTTCTGCATCCAGCGCTGGGACTGGAGACTGTCCAACCAAGAGGCTGGAGCTTCAGCCTCTTGGCACTGGATCCAAGAGGCTTTCCTCAGCTTGCTTTTATTCCGTCTTTCCTTGAGAGCACTATCTAGTTGTCCTGGTATTGGTGGTCATGAAGAGAGAGAGAGTTCTATCTTCTTCCATGGTCCAGGTGAGAGACAATTCTTGCTTCATTGGTGGTCAGATGGAGAGAGTTCTTGTCTTGTCAGTCAGTGGTCCACAACAGAGAGAGTGAGTTGCTGCAGTGGAGCTCCTTATATAGCTTGCCCCTGAATGGCCTGAGCCAATCAGCTTTGGGTCCAATTGTCCAGTCAGGTTCAGGGGATTTGTGATGGGTTTTGTACAAATGCCCAATAAGTTACTTTTATTTTCCCTAGATTTCTAATTTACAAACCAGATCTTCAAAAGCCATTTTCCCAGTTTTGGGGTTTTTGCCAATTTCCTCCCAATTTCCCCCTACAAAGTACTAGATGCTGCCCAAGAGTTTTCATGGCTGAAGTTCAGCCTTTGGATGTTCTAAGGAAACAGTTGTTGTGTGCCATCAGGACCTACTAAAGATTGTTTGAAAGCTGAGCTCACCAGAGCTCACTTGTAATCCCAGAAACTACAGAGGCTGAGGCAGGAGGATCATGAGTTTGAGGACAGAGGCAGCCTGTGCAATTTAGCAAGACCCCATCTCAAAATAAAAATTGAAAAAAGTGCTGAGGTGAAGTTCAGTGATGGGACTTTTGCCTAACATGTGCAAGGCCCTAGGTACAATCTCCAGTACTAGGGGTATAAAAGACTTTTTGAGAATGAAGTTGTATTGAAACAATCATCCTGTCTATCATGTGAAGAATTTCTTCTTATGGGAATATTTGGCATCAAGCTGACATAGAAATCATACAGAAAATAGATATGCAGGGAGAGAATGACCCTCTATTTGAGATTTCTTCATTGACAAGGAAAATATTTTTTGAATTTCACGAATTGTGAATTTTTTTTCTTTCTTCCACACATTAGCCCTTTTACATATTAGTCAGTTGAAATAATTAGAAGAAGGTGAAAGAACATTTTACTAATTGGAATAATGTATGCAGTGTATAGTTTGGAAAATGTATAAAATAATACTTTAGAAAAATGTGAGACTTAAAAATGATATATCCTTCTAAAAAGTCACTCCTGAGTATTTCCCTAAATCATAGTTTTAAGGGTAACAAGAATTCTAACATTTCCATTCTGAACTGAAACTTTATAAAAATACATAGATAGGTAAGATCTCATGGGGGTAGATAAATTTCTAAGGATGGTTGAGAATGGTCCCTTGTCTCCTTATATGAAAAGGCAAGTCCTTCCTTCAAGAAAGGATGGTAATTACTTTCTTTGACTTTGATCTGACCTCATGATTTGTTTTAAAAATGGCAGAAATGGAGCTGTCAGGAAGCTTCAATTTTTAATTTCTTGTAACTTAGACACCATTCTCAAAAGCCCCAGGAGGATGAGACACCATGCCAGAGAGAAACAGTCTACCCAGCTAGGGTTCTGCATCATGGCATGTAAGGAAGGATTTCTTGGATCTTTTGGGCTATTTGGAGATGAGGTATCCTGTATGACACTATTTGAATCTAAAGAACTTCTGAATGAACCTCCTGAATTTTAAGAAATAATGAATATGGCTATTTTAACCATTAGATTTTGGAGTGATTTGTTATGCAGCTTTAAATAAATGTAACAGTTATTTGCTTAATTCTTGGGGGAAAATAAATTTCTATGGAATAACTTCGAGCTTTATGCTTTACATTTGGTACACCTTTGATTTATTCATCCATATTAAAAGTACATCAGGACTCATATGGCATAAACTAACCTGTCTCTGCAAGATGTGAGTGGAGCCGGACACGATGGCACATGCCTAAATCTCAGTGATTCAGGAAGGCTGAGGCAGGAGGAGCATAAGTCTGAAGCCAGAGGCAGTGTGCACAATTTAGCAAGCCCTATGTTCAACCCTCAGGATTGAAAAAAATAAAAAATAAAAGACAAGAACAACAACAAAAAGTTGTGTGTGGTTAATTTTGGGCTTAAAAGTGTTTAACATTATGAACTCCTGAATCAGACCAGGGAAATAAAAAAATAGGAAATTCATGTTAGATTCATTTTCACTTTGATATGTATGGTAGGTGAAGCATTAGTTGGACTGTGAACAAAAACTATCATGTAAGACTTATGTGCTGATATTGGCCTTTAAGAGAAAAAAAATGAGTAAAGCAGGTTCACAGATACCCATATACTTAGAGTCAAGAATATAAATGACTTCCTTTCATTCTTGAAAGCCTTTATAAATTTCTTAAGTGATTTTTTTTTAGTACACTGTGGACTTGAGTGTTATTTTTATATCAGGTTATAAATATCATGGTTAGAAGCCTATCCTATGAACTTCCTCTTTTACTTCACGTATTTCTCTGAGCTCTTGGTTAGCTAGAAGAATTTAGAGGTACAAGTGTATCCAAAGATATGTGTGTGTGGTGTGGGGTGTGTGTGTGGTATATATAACATGGCATAACATCATTGATACAATGAAAGTTATCGCATAGATTTTTGTTCCATAATGTGATTTTTTTGTTGATATAGATTCTTCTGGATATTAATTATAGCAACTACACACAAAAAAATTAACCTGTTGCTGTACCACTGTAGTGTTCAATCCCTTCAGATCTCAGAAGCTAACAGGTTCGGGCCTGGTTAGTACTTGGATAGGAGACCACCTGGGAACATCAGGTGCTGTAGGCTTGGGAGAAGGACCCAGCAACCCACTCCCAAAACCCAATCCTCCATTGAAAACCTTGTGAATATCAGAGAAGCAGTAACAATGCTGTTTCACTTGTTGTACCTAGGGTTGCTATGAGTCAGGCACCAACTCAATGGCACCTAACAACAACAACAAAAATTGTGTTCTTCAGGTGTTATGATAGTAATAATCAGGCTTCTCCAGAGAAGCAGAACTAGTAATGCCATATATATGGAGATTTATTAAGATAAGTTGGCTCACATGATTATGAATGCCGAGGAGTTCCATAGTCTGCTGTCTGCAAGCTGTAGACCCTGAAGTGGGTGTGTATCTACTCTTATTCTGAAGAGAACTAATTCTTTGTCTATTTTTTGTATTCTATTCAAGCATTCAATGCACTGGATGATGCTCAAGCACATTGGGGAGGGTAGAAATTCTACAATCTACGCTATTGACTCCACCAGGTCCGGTGCTAGTCTCACCCTAAAGCACTTTCCTAGATACTTCCGGAAATAATGTTTATTCTGGGCACTACGTAGCACAGTGCTGTTGACACATAAAATTAAGCACCATTATAACATAACATTAGTAGGTAGAGAAACTCAGTTGGTCTTGTTGATGAACAATCTTTTCATATGGAACCCAAAGAAATAACTATAAAATAGGTGATATGGTTCAAAATTATAATTATTGAGTATCCATTTCCCTAGAAGTTCCATCATTTGAGGACTATATTTTGAATTCATTTAGCTCTATTTTATTTACTAAATGACTGAATATTTACTCATAGCAAATTCAAAAATGTTCTTTGACAGTTGTGATTCAATTAGATGTCAAAGATGCAATTTTTTATTATGTATATTTTGTGAGGGAAAAATAAATAACTTTTCCTGTTTAAAACTAGGTTACTCTTTAAATATGCCATTAATCACATTTTAGACTCCAAAATATCAAAATGAAATAGCCCAGAATTTTAAATTTTTAAGGTGATAAAAGTTGAATAGGTTATTATTGTTTATCCACACAGCAGATGTGTTGCCTAATTTCTGAAGATGATGATTTTCTTTATTTTGTGGCCTTTCAGCTTTTATTGTAGGTATTAGTATGTGCATTGGTATGATTTTAGAGTTGTGACTCCAAAGACAGGCAAACATTTAGTCAGAGCAGTGGTCCAGCCTGGTAAGAATGACATGAGTTGAATATGCAATTAATTGAGCTGCAAAGAGGTTACTGAATGAAGCAGTAATCTAAAGCAAAGATTTCAAAATCAAGTCACTCAGATTTATTTTAGAGTGTAGCTAAACCCATACCTTCATGATCTGAAAAATGTAAGCTTGAAGCATCAAGTTGTTATAATAAATATAATTGTAATTAATTTTAAACATATCTATATGTTACGCAGAAAATTATCCTGAAAATAAATAGCTCTTAGCATCTACATTCTGTTCTCAAATTTATGTCTAATACTTTAAAAATTCATTTGAGGTAGTAAAACTCTTTAGAGTATAAATGGCTTTTTACCTTGTGTAATTATAGAATTAAATAGAAAGATAATGACATAAGTCAAACCAAGGTATTAATAGGATTGAGTTAAATTTAGGATTAACTTCATGTTAATTAGGACCACATTTGTATATTTGCTGTAAAAAGTGCTTATTGTATTTAAGATTTGGAGGCGTTATCTGCCAGAATTTTCATTTTTAATTTTGTGATTAAGGAATTTTAGACTTATAGATGTAATTTGAAAATTACATGGAAGTTTACTAATTTTTTAAACTTTTGATGTGTTTAAAAGAAGTTAAAACTTTCTTTGTTATTAAGTTAATACCCAAGATTTAAAAACATAAAAAGGTTTTCCTTGATTGGGTCCTAATGATGATTGATCAGACTGTTAAAACACTTAAGAAAACACAGTATTTCGATTTTGTAAATGCCATTTAAGATATTTAAATAAATTGCAATAAAATCAGTTTTCAATGGGCCTCATTATCTGAGTATGTTTAGCCTGCTCAATCTGAAATAATTGAGTACTATTTGTAGCAAAATGAAGAAAACTTTGCTTATTTTAATAGGATTTTTAAAATAATAATGGATATTTTAATTAACCTTAACATTTTAAAAGTTTCCAACATTTTCACTGGAAACGACTATAAGCTGGATGTTAATTTTTGATTCGCATGATGTTAATTTTGGACTGAGACCCTGTGTTTTAGGGGAGAAAAAAAGAGACTTGCTTGGGACTATGGAACAGGAACTAAGACTCCCATTTTCATAGAAAATCCCAGGGCTGTGGTTTCTTTATTTATTCTTAGAGAAGCAAGTTCTCTTTCTGTACATGCATGCAAAATTTTGGAGTAAAATATATGAGACTGCATATAGTCCCTAATCTTTTTATTGTTAATTTTCTTTTTTAAAACCTACTAAAGCAAAAAAAGAAAAAAAAATCTATGATACAGTTTTTTAAAAAATGTCAAAATAATGTAAATGAGATATTACTTACCATTGTTTCCTATTCCCAGTTTTAAAAATAAGTTATAAGATATATTTGTGGCAATAATTTTAAGTCTAAAACATAGCTCTTCTGCTTGCTGTTGACTTTTTAAAAGGGCATAGTTATTTTGAGTCTGTATTCACACATATTCTTATTTAGAACACATAGTAATTCCTTTCCCATTATTTATTTCCTCTGAAAAGATTTGAAAAGGAGAACTACTTATATCTATGAAAATATTTTTAAATCCATTTTTACCAATTTTAGTGATGATCCTCTGAGATCAGTCTTTTGGACTGCAGAAGACTAATATTTTTATTTTTCATTTATTTATTTATTTTTCTGAAATAGGGCCTGCCATGTAGCCCAGGCTGATCTCAATTTCATAACCCTCCTGCCTCCATCTCCCAAGTACTGGTGTTACAGACATGCCCAACCATGCTTTGCTTGAATCATATTTTTGACAAAGGCACTACAAACACATTTTTAATGCCTACCCTTTACTTTGTTCTATTATTTATTCTAATTTAAATATATTTAACTATTTTTATATATTTTTCCACATTCAGTCTTTAAGTGTAGGCTCTCACTGGTATGTCAATTTTATACTATCTATAGGTGGTATTTTAAAATTGTTATCAGCTATTGGAGCACTAATTTTTCAGTGTTTGTGCAATGCTTGATGATTACACATGCCCAAGGATGTGTCAGACCTGTGTTCTTTGTGAAAAATTTCTTTACATTCTCTTTATCTAATAATTTCATCAGATACTTTCAAAATTCTGGGAACCAAGTCTTAAGAGATGGAAGAATCATCTTTTTAAGTAATAATGTCAGAAACACAGATTGCTTTTTTGATTTAGGGTATGTGAATATTCACTCTTATTAAAAGATTAACTTTAAAACATATTCAGTCCTATTAAACAACAGAACCTGTTTATTCTCTCTCCCCTTTTTATTGAGGAAACCATACACAGCAGATATACCATCACGGAAAAAGTAGTTACTTTCTTTATCAGTGTCAAAAAGCAAAAATTGCTTCTTGATTTAGGATCCCATAAACTTATTTGGAGATATGAATGGCTGGAGAAAATCAATACTGTTTGTTCTTCCTTGGAGGGTGGGCTATGCACATATTCTAACTTCTGAACATTTTGAAAATAGTCTCTCTCAGAGCAGGCAAATTTGGGAAAAAATTAATTCCTTTTATAGATGAATCTTGCAGAAAGGTGGTGGGTTTTATAATAGGTCCGTTATGAGTTTCATTTAATATTCAGCAGCCCTGAGAATGTCTCTGTATCTTCTACTCTAAGTCAGTGATTTAGGAAAAAATGATGAGCAGGTTTGGCAGTGTTGTCAGGAATGTGATTGAGATGAAGCTAGAATGGAGAAGGATGTGCAATTTATGTTCTCCCAGGTCCTGACCCAGACCTACATGTGATTTCTTGACTTCTACTGCATTCTCTGGGTGTGAGAAGATCTGGGAGTTTGTGTGGTGACAGAATTGACCTAACTATTATGGTTCGTCAGAAGGGGCAATGATGAGGATCTCATATTCTAGATGTGAAATGTCTTAGTGCAGTGCATAACTTGTAAAAATTACTCAGTATATTTCAGTTAGTATGTTGTTGTTGTTAGGTGCCATCAAATCAGGTCTGACTCATAGTGACCCTATATACAAAAGAAGGAAACACTCCCCAACACTGTGCCAGGCACAGAATCTTCTTTATGTTTAAGCCCATTGTTGCAGACACTGTGTCAGTCCATCTTGGGGGTCTTTCTTTTTTTCATTGACCCACTTTTTTCCCAAACATGATGTCCTTCTCCAGGTATTGGTCCCTCATGACAATATGTGCAAATACATAAGACACAGGGTCACCCATTGTGGACAAGTTTCAATTGAGCTTCCAGACCAAGACAGACTAGGGAGAAGGACATGGCAATCCACTCCTAAAACAATTAGCCACTGAAAACCCTATGAATGGCAGAGAAACACTGTCATTAAGTGTAGTATCATTAAAAAAATCTTCATAAATCAAGATATTTTTATAGAAAGTGGCAGTCTCCTGAAGATATTTTATAACCTCATAGAGTATTTGGCTGATCTCCATTACGAATGCACAATAGAGTTCAAATTAGTGATAATAATAGGGATAGCTGCCACTTTTTAGAGTTCAAGGTATTTCCTAAGTATTTTACATAAATTAAATTTGATTCTTACAAAAACCCTAAGAAATATGTGGTCTGAGAAATAAGTTACAGATAAATAAAATGATGCCCAGAGAAGTGCTCAAAGTAAAAAACAGTCATTAGGTAGTCTACCCAGAATTTAAATCCAATCATTTACCACAATAAATGTATATTGGCACTACACTCTCCATTCTCAAACATACCACCAAGGAATTGTAGGATGCCCCAGGGGACAGAGTCATTGCAGGATCTGATCACATGTTCCAGAGAAGCACAGCAATGCTCAGCATTTGTCATCTGCAGCATGAATTGCTAGTGTGAGATGCTTTCATTTCAACATCATCTCTCACTAAATTCCTTTTGATGTCATATCTCTGTGGAAGCTAGGTTTTCAGTGAATGCTGTGATAAAGAAAAACAAATCAATGTAGTGAAAGTCAGTGCATGGAAATCAATGAAGAACAGGAAATGGGGCTGGCTGACCCTATTTCCTATTGAGAAGTTGTGCCATGCCCACCACATGTATACTTGCCATAAGTAGAAGTAGGCATTTAAGAATTAAATAAAATATTATTTTTTGCCAATGTGTGTGTGTATATATGTTATATTTATGTGTGTGTGTTCTAAGTTTTTAGAAGAACTAGGGTTTAGCTCGGGCTGGGATTTAGCGCAGTTGGTAGAGCATTGCCCTGCAGTCTCTGAGGTCCCAAGTTCAATTCCCAGGACTGCAAAAATGGGAGAAGGACCTGGCAATCCACTCCCAAGGCAATCCCGAAACAGTCTGCCATTGAAAACCCTATGAAGGTCGCTATGAGTCAGATACCGACTCCACAGCACCTAACAACAACAACAAGGGCTTAGTTCAATTGATAGACTTCTGTTCTGCACTCTCTGAGGACCTGGGTTTAATCTCCAGCACCACATATATGGGAGAAGGATGTGGTAATCCATTCTCCAAGTAATCCCAAAACAATCAACCATTGAAAACCCTAGGAAGGTTGCTGTGAGTCAGATCTGACCCAATGGCACCTAACAACAATAAGAAGTTTTTAGAACCTAATTTGCTTCAAAATAAACTACTTAATACATAGAACTGTTTGTTTTTGCCTAGGGATGCCATTAAAAAATTACTGAGACTCTGAGGTCACCATGATTAGAAAAACTTGGAAATCTCTGAACTTCATTGTTCTGCTTCGTGGGGAAAATTTTATTTGAAGTTTAAAGATCAGTTCATCAAAGCTCATTAAACACTTGTAACTTCCCAGATTCTTAGAGTATTCTTTATCAAAGAGCCCAGAGTATAATGGGGAAGATAGACACGTAAGTCTATACTAGGATACAGTGTGAGAGCCAGGTGTGGAGGGATCAGATCCTCATATAAGAATTGAAAACGTCATGACAAGCTGGGCATGTGATATATCCCTGTAATCCCAGTGACTCAGAAGGCTGAGGCAGGAGGATCGCTAGCTCCAGGCCAGAGTTAGCCTATGTAATTTAGCAACACCTGTCTAAAAAAAAAAAAAAAAATTAAAAATGGACTAGGGGTGCAACCTAGAGGCGGTGCACTTGCAAAATGTGTGTAAGGCCCTGGGTTCAACCCCCACATACTGAAAACAAAATCCAAAAAGAGATGTATAAATGATTGAGGTCAAAAATGCATATTTGCCGGGTGTGGTGGCGCACGCCTATAATTCCAGTGGCTCAGAAGGTGGAGACAGGCGGATGGCAAGTTCAAGACCAGAGGCAATCTGTGTAACTTAGCGAGACCCTGTCTCAAAAAGTAAAAATATGGGCTGAGGGTGCAGCTCAGTGGTCCAGCACTTGCAGAGCATGCAAGCATAAGGCCGTGGGTTCAACCCCCAGTACCACACACACACACACACACACACACACACACACACACACACACAAATGCATATTTATAATATAATAAGCATGATAATAATGCAACATCCACTAATTACACTATCACTTGTTAAATACTTGTTAGATCCCAGGCAATGCATTAGGCACTGTGATGTTCAGATGAAAGTCAGAGTACCTTTCCTCAAGCTGTGATATATCTTGCAGTTGCTGATAAGAAAACAGTGTATTCAGGCAAGTGCTAAGAGAGGAGATTGGGAAGGAAAGTTATGGGTAGAGTAATATAGTTCCTTTAAATTTTACAGAGACTGGCGACTTTTAGAACAATAAATACAGGCTCTCATTACTTTGGGTCAACTAGTAGCCAAATTCATTCACAAATATTGATATCATTCATATTAGCTTCATCTCAGTGAGAAAGATGCTGAATTCCTATCTACTGCTGCTGAATAAATGAGAGGCATATGTGTATTTTTCCAGAATCATGACTTATTCAGTTTATACCCTAATTAGTGGTTTAGAAGATAAGTAGATAACAAATTATCATATGAAAAATGTAAGTCTGGGAGTAATTAATGCAATAAAATAGATTGCTTAATATATGAACAACTTTATTTGAAATTCTAGGAAAAGGGCTTGATTTCTGAAGAAAAATAAAAACATCAAAAACTCTTAAGTATTAAATTAAAAGATAATTTTGAACATTTATTGATGTGGAATTCAGATTCAATGAGTCTGGCACAATGAGACTATTGAATCTATATTGCATGCTGTGCCTGACAGGACTGACATGTACTTAGGAAAACTGTCCTGTGTTTTCTCCGTAATCATAAACAATGCTCTTGTGTTAACTGGAGATCTCTGTTTAGTTGCAAACTGTATCAGGTTTCACATGGAAATTAATGAATAATTATAATGCTGTCATGTCACTTGAACCCTCTAGCCAAACTCTCTCCCTTACTCAATAACCTAGAAAAATCATCTTTCTAAGATATGTCTCTGTGACCATGGTATGCACACATATCTAGAACAGTCCTGTCCCACATATCATCATCATTTATTTCTTCATTCATTTTAGATTTACATATACAGTCAGCTACTATGATTGCAAACATATTACAAAATTCAAAGCATAAGGAAATAATTTCCATCTGAGCCATCAGAGAAGAGTTTAAGAAGTAGGTGGCTGTGACAAATGTAGCCAAGAAATGAAAACAGCCTAAGTATCTATCCACTGATGAGTGGCTGAAGAAAATGCAAGGTAGATGCGTGTCTAAAACATATAAATGTGTCCACACACATACGATTTATCCATAGAAAGATGAAATCTTGTCATTTGCACTAATATGGAGGAAATGAAGGTCTTTATGTTAAGGAAAATAAGCCAGGCGTGGACAAACACATCCTACATGATGTCACTCATCTGTGGAGTCTAGAAACAGTTGATCTCAGACTGTTTGAGAATAGAATGGTGGTTATCAAACTCTGGGCAGTTTAGCATGGAGGGAAAGATGGGGAGAGGTTGATCTATGGCTACTAAAGTACAATTAGATAGGAGAAAGAAGTTCTGGTGTTGTTCCATTACACAGTAGGGTGACTATTGATAATGGCAATATATTGTACATTTAAAAAAACCTAGAAAGGATTTTGAATTTTTTAACATAAATAAATAATTAAATTAGATATACTTAACCTGATTTGAACCTTACACAGTGTACATATCTATTGAAACATGACAATACCCCATAAATACAGTTTTTATGTGAGTTAAAAATTTTAAGTTAAAAAATTAAATTTTTATAAAGAAATAGGTGGGATACAATCTATGTGCTAAAGAATAGACTCCCTTAGTGATGTTTCGCTTAATGAACATCCACTATTTCAGCCATGGACTCTGGCAGAACAGGAGGGTTGAATTAGGATGAAAGGCAGAAGTGGATGTAAAGGCACAATGACTTGTGGCATTAATTGAAGAAGTATTTTTGTATTCACTAGTGTGAGCCACTTTCTTGTTTAGTCACTGTATAATTTGAATGCAGATTGCTGTTGCTAAAACTGCTTTCCCTAGGGAGACATAAAAGGAATGCCTATTCACCCCAGATGGAGGGACACACACAGACCAAAGAAAGGATCATGTCAAGTTAAACTTGTTGAACCATGCGTATATTGAAGTTACTTATTGGGGTATGAGTGACTCATGGGCAGGATTTATAGACAGCTGTGCCACTGGGGCCTGCAGCCGTAGCACTGTGGTGTGTGATCCTGTCAGATCTCAGAAGCTAAACAGGGCCGGGCCTGGTTAGTACTTAGATGGGAGACCACCAGGTGCTGCAGGCTTGGAAGCAGGATCTGGCAGCCCACTCTCAAAAAATAATCAGCCATTGAAAACCATGTGAACAGCAGAGAAGCACTGACAATAGTGTTTTGCCTGTTGTACATAGGGTTGCTATGAGTTGGACACCAAGTCAGCAGCACCTAACAACAACAACAACAGCAACATGTCACTGGGAGAATCCCTCCAAGGAGTTTTCACCAAGATGTCCCACTGACAGCTGTACCACTGAGGAGTCCCATCCCCAGCAGTTGTTTACCTCTTAAATAACTTAACATCACATGTAGCTCGGACAAAATGGAGTCCTCTGACACCTCAGGGGAGGGTCTGTGACTCTACTTCCCCCTCCTTCCAAGAGGGAATGTTAATAACTCCATTACTATTACCACAGGCCTAGCTACTTGTTGTATAGTTTTGCTTATTTCATTGCCATGACTGTGGTCCAAGGTCTTTTAGGTCAGGACAGGTATTCTCTTTCAAGATGGCAATGGTTAAGTCAAAGCTGAATGAACCATTGACACTACAGTTGGTAATACCTTATTTTATTATCCTATTAATAGAGCCTTGGTTATATCAAGAGCTAAATTTCTGCACATAGCAGGAATGTAAAAAGATATAAATAGAAATAATGACTATCATAAAACAACGCCCTTTCCATTCCTCCATTAGCAATTCAATTCAGGCAATGGTTACTAAGCATCTTCTATGTGTTAGTCACCTGCAGCCATAGCACTGTGGCATTCTGTCCCATCAGATCTTGGAAGCTAAGCAAGGTCCAGCCTGGTAAGTACTTGGATGGGAGACTGCCTGGGAACACCAGATACTGTAAGTTTGGGAGAAGGACCCGGTAACCTGCTCCCACAAAATCAATCTGCCATTGAACAGTCAGCCATTAAAAACCCTATAAGGTTTGCTGAGTCAGAAACGACTTGATGGCACCTAACAACAACAACAATGTGTTAGTCAGGCAATGGTTACTAAGCACCTTCTATGTATTAGGTCCTGTGTGAAATTATGTATGCACAAATTTAAGAAAAGACCAGTTGCATTAGTTAGCTTTGCTCACAATAGCAGAAAAACCAACCCAAACAAGCTTATGGAGGAAAAGGGTTATTGGGAGCTCACAGTTATAGAATGATTGGGGCACAGGTTCAGGCTGGTGAAAATCTGCAAAGGCCTGCACCCAGTGAACACTTCTGCAAAGCTGAGTCCCACCTCCCAAGGTTTCCATGACCTCAACAAACAGCACCAACAAGTGGGGACCATACTCGAAAGCACATAAGCACATGGCCATTGGGGGATATTTTAGATTCAAACCATGACACCAGTTTTCTGTCTCAAGTGGATCACAGATCAACAGGAATACAGAAGCCTAGTATGTTGGCACACATCAGTACTCTCAGCTATGAGGGAGGTTGAAGTGAGAGGGTTTTATGAGCCTGTGAGTTCTAAATCAGCCGGGGCAACATAGTGAGACCTCCTCTAAAAATAAAGAAAAACATTATTATGGATATAACAGGTATATTTGAAGAGGTAAAAGATAACCATTGACGACAGTGAAGAGAGAAGACTTCACAAACATGGTACTTTTAGTGTCAAGATTTGTAGTAAACACATTTCTTGCTCTATCTCATCTTATAAAATGACATACTATTGAGTAGGAAGACAAGAAACCAGAAAACAAACAAAAAACCAAAAAAACAAAAACAAACAAACAAAAAAACCAGAATCTAAAATTTCACTGTCAATGAAACATAGAGGTAAAATTATTGTTGTTAGGTGCCATAAAGTCAGTGTCTCACTCATAGTGACCCTATGTACCATAGATGAAACACTATTGTTGTGCTTCTCTGCTATTTATAGGGTTTTCAATGGCTGATTGTTTCGGGGAGAGGGTTACTGGGTCCTTCTCCCAAGCTTATAGCACCTGCTCTTCCCAGGATGTCTCCTATCCAAGTACTAACCAGGTCCAACCCTGCTTAGCTTCTGAGATCTTATGGGATCAGATGCCACAGTTGTAAGGCTGCAGGTCAGAGAAAAAGTAGTCACACCAAAATGCTTTCATAGGAATATAAAAGCACAAAGCATGTGAATTACCTTGCAGATTCCTCCAATAAAATTAGGAGTTGAACAGATAAATGGATAAAGAAAATGTGGCATATATACACCATGGAGTTTTATTCAGCCATAAAGAAGGATGAAATTATATAATTTACAGGAAAATGGATAGAACTAGACATCATCATTTTTAAATAAAATAACCCAGACCCAGAAAAACAAACATGTTTTTTCTCACATATGGATGTTAGATTTCAATACACACACACACACACACACACACACACACACACACACACACATATATTCTTTAGGGATAGGTCCCTGCTGACTACATGTTCAAAATATGTAAGATGCTCTCTAGCCATCCTTGCTTCCAAGGAGTACTCTGGCCGCACTTCTTCTAGGGTGGATCTGCATTTGCTAAATATTAGTTGTATGGTGAGGTGAAAGCAGAGGAGGGGAAAGGTAGGGCTTTGAATGACTCCCACCTATTTGACTTGTATGATTAATAGAATGGGAATGTTAACAAACAAGAAAAAATGGAGTAATCGCAGTCTTATTTCAAGTAAGCTAGCCTTTCAAAACAATGTAAAAGTTTTTAAAAACTGTGCAGAGACTGGAGTTTCTCCTTAGGTGCTGGGTGCTGGGACCCTGGGTCCACAGATCCAAGAAAAAACACACAGGTAGCAAAGGCAAGTGAAAGCATGGAAAGTTTATGGAAAGGGTAGACAAAACCTCTGCAAGAATGGAGAAAATCCCAACTGGATAGCCACAGTGAGGCTGTTTCTTTGGAGTTTTTATGGCTCTTTCTTTGGGCTGGACTTTTCGAGCTAGCATTAGCAGATTGGTCCCCAGTTAGGGGCACTTGTATTTGGCCCAATAGAGTTAAAGGGCAATTATTCCTATTGTCTTCACCTAGAGATTTGTTAGTTAGGTGACTGCTGGCCAGGTCATGTGACTTGTTTTTATTAGATGAATGAGACTTGGTCTGGTGACTGTTGACCAAGTCATTATTGTCTCCTTTGAAAAATGGGACTTTAGACAGATAGTTGGAACTCGTGTCGTGTGACAAACTTGTGGTGGTGGTGGTGGTTAGGTGCCATTGAATTGGGTCTGACTCACAGCAATCCTCAAAGGGTTTTCAGTGGCTGCTTGTTTCAGGATTATTTTGGGAGTGGGTTGCTAGGTCCTTCTTCTGTTTTTGCAGCACTGAGGATCAATCTAAGGGCCTCAGAGAATGCAGAGCAACCCTCTAACAACTGAGCTAAACCCCAGAGATGACTTAGTTGGTTGCTTGGTGATTGTCTTGCCTCAGTGGTTCCCTATTTCCAGGCCCCATTTCCCTGAACCTATCTGAGTTTAAATAACTCCTATCACTAGGAAGGAAATTCTTAGGATATTTTGGTATCTAATTGATCAAGATTTCAATTGTAAAAATAAGTGAGAAAGCTTGGTCAAGGCTTGGTCAAAGAACTGAGTGGAAAACCAGAGGGAGAGAAGAGTACACTGATTCAAGCCTGTAATCCCAGTGACTCAGAAGGTGGAGGCAGGAGAATCATGATTCTGAGGCCCAGAGGCAGCCTGTACAATTTAGCAAGACCCTGACTCAAAATTTTAAAAAATTAAAATGGGCTGGGGCTGGGGGCATCCCAGGGATAGAATACTTGCAAAATATGTGCAGGGCCCTGGGTTCAACCCTTAAGTATGGCAAATAAATAACTAAATAAATAAATAAATAAATAAGCAAGCAAGCAAGCAAGCAAAACAAAAGAGCAACAATACCAAAATCAAGAGAGTATGGACTTTATTCTCAAGTCTAAGGTCTCACATTTATATATGAAGAAAATAAGACCTAAGTAAATGACCAAGCTAGACTTTCACAATTTGCTGATCCAAAGATACTAAGACCTTCAATAATATACTTTTTCCATCAGTTTTGCAAGCATCATCTTTCTTTATTATTCTTCTCTTGAAGTTATAATTGGTGCACAGATGGTCAATGTGGGATACATAATTGCTGAAAGGATGAAGAGAGATTTATTTCCCAAACCAATTCAATTTGTGTTGTTTTCTCAATTCAAATATTGGTCAATTGGTCTTTCATACAGCCATGTTTCTGTAATTCATAATTTAATGGAAACCATTTTGGCAACTCTGACAGAAATCTGAGTTAAATTTAGCATTTGTGTTGTTAACGTTTTCTGCCAGACCAACAACCTTGGTGTTAATAAGATGGCTTCTTTCCAATTCCTCCATAGAAAACCATTCCCTTCTTTCTTTTTTCTCTTCTTTACAAATGTAATCTCTGATCTATAAATGTATAAAGTGTAAATGGTAAAGAGCCTGCTTTCTCTATGGCTATACATACAAGTCCAAATTTATTGATAAAATTCACATCAGTATGGTAGAAATGAAAGAGAGAGCTGTTGAAAATGATGTCACAGACTTTTTCAGATTCTCTCTTCCAAATAACTTGAATGACAGTTTTTAAGTGGAGCTAGTGGTAAAGTGATGATTCCAATGCTTTTTAAGTTAGTAAGTGTAGGCCATAAGAAAATTATTGTTTTCTTTAGTGGTCACTGCCCTTAGAACATAAATGACAGGGGGTATTCGAGAAAGTCTAACAGAAGGAAAACTTAATGTGCGTGTGTGTGTGTGTGTGTGTGTGTGTGTGTGTATTTCCAAATAAAAAATGTGTTAATCTGTTTTCTGTAACTAATTATAATGAAATATCTAAGGCTGGATACCTTATAAAGGAAAGAGGTTTTTTAAGGTGCTATGGTGCCCAGAAATCATGGAGTTTTTAAGACGTAAGAGTTCCCAGAGTTTACTTGGCCAAGGAGATATTCTCCATGGATTCTGTTTTGGAAGCTGGAAGTCCAGGATTCAGACTGATGAGAGCTCACCAGGGCTGAGTCACATTATAGAAGATGGCTTCATGGCAGGAGCATGTGTGAGGGTCAGATCACACTGTAAGACAGGAAACTCATGAGAGAGAGAGAAAAAAAAAATCTAATTCTGGTTTTGTTTTTCATTCAGATTTCCAGTAACCTAATCACCTTGCACTAGGCTCCATCTCTTAAAGGTTCCATCACCTCTTAACACCATCACAACTGAGAATCAAACCTACAACCCATTACCCCTTGAGGGATGAACAGCAAACAAACCAAAGCTAATAGGAAATTGCAGAATCCATGGAGAATATCTCCTTGGCCAAGTCTTAAAAAGTCTTAAAAAGTCCATGATTTCTGGGCACCATGGCACATGCATATAACCCTAGCTACTTAGGAGGAAGCAGGAGACTGGTAAATTCAAGGCCAGAGACAAATTGTACAATTTAGCAGGACCCTGTCTCAAAACTAAACAATTAAAAGAAAGGCTGCAGGTGCCAGGTCAGTGGTAGAGCACTTGATTAGCATGCATAAGGCTTTGTGTTCAACCTCCAGTACTGTAAGAAAGAAAGAAAAAACACTATGATTATAATATTTATTTATACATATTTAAGTACAGACATAGGGCTGGGATTTAGCTCAGTTGGTAGAGTGCTGCTCTGCAATCTCTGAGGTCCCGAGTTCGATTCCCAGCACCACAAAAACAGGAGAAGGACATGGCAATCCACTCCTGAGGCAATCCCAAAACAATCAGCCATTGAAATCCCTATGAGGGTCGCTCTGAGTCGGACACGACTCAACAGCACCTAACAACAACAACAAGTACAGACATTACTTATGAAAAGTCTAAAATTTGATTACACTTAGTTGTTCTATTATCAGATTCTGAGGAAATCTGAAAGATAGTGTACATAGGAGATAGTATACTGAACAATGTCTGGCCAGTAGCAAAAGAACAAAAGTCAACACCAAGCCTAAAAGACAACTGCACATGTGTAAACAGAAGAAGTTGAGGGATTAGATAAGCATATTTGTCTCCTTATTTTCCTTCCCTTTTCTTCTTCATTTATGCATTTTCCAACATTCCCCCTCATTTCCCTCCAAAATAGGAAGTCATTGTCAATGTTATTCTTGAGGCACATTACATATATAATAAAATATACATATTTGAAGGGTACAGTTCAGTGAGTTTCAAAAATGTATACCTTCATCCATGTAACTACCCTTTCATCTCTATCATCTCTATCAATATAGAGAATATTTATTACCAACAAAATTACTGTCATGCTTTTTTGGAATGAATCCTACCATGTCTTCTAACTAAAAACACTAATCTGATTTTAAATAGTGTAGATTAGTGTTTTTCTGATTCTAGAACACTGTATGCATAGAAATATGCATATAATATAATCCTTTCTTCTTTTCTTTCTTTTCTCTTATTTTATTTATTTATTTATTTATTTTGAGACAGAGTCTCACTATGTTACCCAGACTCGCCTTGAACCCTGAATCCTCCTGCTCAGCCTCTGGAGTACTGGGGTTATAGGCATGCACTACTATGTCTGGTAATATGATACCCATATATACCTGACATTTCACTCAGCATATTTTTGAGTTATGGACATATATCTACATGTATCACTTGCTATATTCCTCTTTATGTTGAATAGTATTCCATAGTTTGTCCATTTACCTGTTGGCAGACATTTGGTTTGTTTCTAGTTATGGCTATTATGAATAGAGCTTCTAGTAACTGTGAGTAATTCTTTGGGTAGGTGTATGTTTTCATTTATATTGGGTTATATTTAAGAGTGAAATGACACATCATGTTTCATGGTTAACTTAATAAACATTTTCCAAAATAATTGTGTTGTTATATTGCTACCAGCAATATATGTGAATTCCAGCTGTTCTACCTCCTCACCAACATTGACATTGTCATTTTTTTAGTTTTAGTTATTACAGTGGATGTGAAATGCTGTATCCCTTCACAGTTTTAATTTGCATTCCTTAATGACTAATGATACCGAGCAACTTTCTATATACTTATTGACCATTTACACATTTTACTGTTGCATGTCCATTCAATTCTTTCCTGTCTGTATTGTATGGTTTCTTTTTACTATGACATTATAAGATATTTTTAATATTCTAGATACAAATCTCCTGTCCAAGTCTGCTCTCTCTCTCTGTTGAGCATATTTTAATTTTCCTGAATCCAAATTTATCCATGTTTTCAATATATGGTTGGTGATATTTTTGTCCTAAGAAATATTTGCCTCTTCCAAGGTCACAAATATCTTCTTCTATTTTCTTCTAGAATTTTATGGTTTTCACTTTTATGTTTACTTTATGATCCATTTAAAATTGATTTTTGTATATAGTGTGGCATTCCATCCAGATATCCTGTTTTTCTGATGCAGTTTTTCTGAAAATATTATATTCTTGGTTGAATTACTTATTTATTATAAATTTGGAGGCAGCATTCTTTAGTCCTGGCCTTTTATTTTATGGTAGAGCACATAAAGTCTGTTAATGTTCATTTAGAAATTAACATAATTGTTTGAATTTCTGGTTTTGTTTAAAAGTATGAACCTAGAAGTATATGGTACAGAGTATTTAACAGTATATCTTTAATAATGTAATAAGTAAATCAAAATAGACAAGACACTAAATTGGGAAGACTGTATGTGGATTCATGGGCCTTCATTCTTTCTTTACTATGTGACTGCCTTCTTTTCTCTTGTTTGTTTTTATTTGTTTGTTGGTTGGGTACTCTTCTTTTTTTTTTCCTAGTACTGGTATGTTGTTGGACCTGGGGCCTCACATATTCTAGGCAAGTGCTCTACCACCGAATTGCATGCCATATGCCTTTTTTATCTGTTGAGACAGGGTCTTGTTGAGCAGGCTGCCTCTGGCCTTGACCCTGTGATCCTGCTGCCTCAGCTTCCCAAGTACCTGGGATTAGAGGAGTGCACCACAGCACCTGGCTGGGTTTTTCATGTTGTTGCTGTTTTTGTTTTGGAGACAGGGTCTCCATTGGTATATAGTCTCAGCTACCCTTGAACTCATAATCCTCCTGCCTCTG
The DNA here is from genome assembly GCA_007922755.1 of Pedetes capensis. Classification (NCBI taxonomy): domain Eukaryota; kingdom Metazoa; phylum Chordata; class Mammalia; order Rodentia; family Pedetidae; genus Pedetes; species Pedetes capensis. The sequence continues at coordinate 32,705 of VMDO01003314.1, forward strand.
TTTCCACAGTGCTGGGATTCGAGGTGGGCACTACCAGACCTGCATACTCCTTTTCTTCTGTATCTTCATTGTTATTAGGTGCCGCTGAGTTGGTTCTGACTCATAACGACCCAGTGTACAGCAGAATAAAACACTACCTGACACTATGACAGAGCATCTCTGCTGTTCGTAGGGTGTTCAATGGCTGATTATTCTGGGAGGGGGCTTCCCAGCCCTTCTCCCTAGTCTGTCTTGATCTGAAAACTCATCTGAAACCTGTCCACCATGGGTAACCCTACTGATATCTGAAACACTAGTGGCATAGCTTTCAACATCACAGCAACACACAAGCCCCTAAAAGAGGCAAGCCGACAGGGGCGAGTCTGTATCTTAATTTGTATGTAAACACTTTTCAAGTAGTCATTCAGGAGAAGGATATGGCAATCCACTCCCAATGCAATCCTGAAACAATCAACCATTGAATCAACCCTATGAGGGTTGCTATGGGTTGGACATGTCTACACTGCACTTAACAACAACAAGTACTCATTGGTTGTGGGCTGCTCTCTGGGAACACAGAATTAAACAGATTGACAAACTTTTTGTTTATCAGAATATGTAAGAAAATGTTGTTAGAATTACAAGTTTTACAAGAATGAGTTTCTCATAGAAAGAAACTTACATGGTAAGTTCTGCGTAAGGTCTCTATAGCATGAAACTCTTCTTAAATGATCGATATTAAGGAGTTAGCCATATTACAATTGTTTGGTATTTACTTTAAAATATCATTTTATTTGCATCAGAATAAAAAGCCACATTAACAGAACTTTAAATAAGTGTTAAAATTATTTATTTTCAATCTAACTGTTCTTACTCGTTGACTAATTTCACTTACCTATGCTCTTTGCTGCCTGCAGCTGTAGCACTGTGGCATCTGATCCTGTCAGATCTCAGAAGCTATGCAGGGTCAAGCCTGGTTAGTACTTGGATGGGAGACTGCCTAGGAACACCAGATACTGGAGGCTTGGGAGAAGGACCTGGCAACCTGCCTCCAAAAATCAATCCGCCATTGAAAACCCTATGAATAGCAGAGAAGCACTGACAAAGTGTTTCGCCTGTTGTATGTAGGATTGCTATGAGTTGGGATACTGACTCGATGGCACCTAACAACAGCAAAAAAAAAAAAATGCTCTTTGCTAGTCCTCATATTTAGAGACAATGTTTACATAACTGTAAGCAAGTTACATAAACAGTTTTGCATTTCTGATTTTTTCATACCAAATGAAATTGCAAGTATTTTCCATGTTGCCCTACAACTTTCATATTTATCCATTTTTATGGCTTCCAAGAATTCTAGTAATTGGATACATTCTCATTTACCTTTTTTAAAAAAAAAATCTCTTGGGCATTTCAACATGTATTATCTTTTTCTTTTATTGTATAATTTATATTTAAAGTATCAGCACAACTAAATAGCTGAGGATAGAGAAGCCGGATTTCTTGAGTTCAAATCTCTCCTTTGCCACTTTCCAACTATTTAACTATGGTCAAGTATTCTGACCTCTCAAGACCTCAGTTTTCTTATCTTTGAAATGGGGATGACTATAATCTCTGCCTAATTCTGTTATTATGACAAATAAATGAATCATTTTATTCTAAATCAGAGTAGTACAAATGAATGTAAAAATTATATAAATATCTTCTTAAAATTCTGGTTAATAGGTCTAATGCCACCTAACAACAACATATTATAATTTGTACTACCACCAGATGCATGTGAGTATGGAGATGCCCCACAATCTGATCTTCCATCCCTCTCCTAAATTGATATGAATATTTACAAAAAGAAAAAGGAGAGGAGGTTAATTAATATTAGAAAAGGAAGAGGAGAAGAAGGAAGGAAAAAAGGAGGGAAGGAAGGAAGGAAGCAAGAAGGAAAAAATCCTTATCAGTCAAGGGTGCTTTTTAAAAAATATATTGAAGTGAAATTCACATGAGATAAAATTAACTAAAGTGAACAATTTAGGAGTACTGACTGAACATATTCACAATATGGTGCAGTTACTACCATTATCTGGTTACTGAACATTTCTATCACTCTAAAGTAAATTCCCTTACCAACTAAGCAGCTTAACTACAGCTTAATTTTCTCCTTCTTCATGCAGCCTCAACAACAATAGTACATATCTCTATAAATGTGTCTATTTTGGATATTTCATTTAAATCAAATCATAGAATATATGATCTTATGTGTCTGGATTCTTCCACTTAGCATAATGTTTTTGGGGGTTATTCATGTTTAAGTATGTGTCAGTACTTCATTCATGTTTATGGCAGAATGGTATTCTATTTTATGTATATCTCATAATTTGTTTTTTCACTGGGCATTTTGGCTGTTTCTAACTTTTGACTGGGCTGGGATTTAGCTCAGTTGGTAGAGCGCTGCGCTGCAATCTCTGAGGTCCTGAATTCAATTCCCAGCACCACAAAAATGGGAGAAGGACCTGGCAAGCCACTCCCAAGGCAATCCCGAAACAGTCAGCCACTGAAAACCCTATGAGGGTCGCTATGAGTCGGATACCGACTCGACGGCACCTGACAACAACAACAACAACTTTTGACTATTTTCAATGTGTTGCTATGAGCATGCATGTACACATACTTGGTTGCGTACCAGCTTTCTGTTCCTTGGGATATATACTTATAAGTGGAATTTTGGAGTCATGTGGTAATTCTATGTATAAATTTTTGAGTAAATTTTATAGTGCTCTTCAATACTATAAAATTCTGATTACCATGCCTTTGCAATAAGTTTTGAAATCATGAAGTATGAGTTTCCCATCTCTTCTTTTTCACAGTTTTTTTAGTTATTTGGGCTTTTTGCAGTTACATATAAATTTGAGGATCAGTTTTTCAAATACTGCAAAGCAAATAAACCACAAGGTCATTGGGCTTTTGATAGGGATTGCTTTGAATCAGTAGATCACATTATATGGTTGACATTAACACATTCACAATATTTTATGTCTTCCAATCCATGAACATAGGATATCTTTTCATTTATTTAGGTCATTTTTAATTCCTTTCAGCATTGTTTAGTAGTTCTCAGTATACAACTCTTTTACCTTCTTGGCTAAATTTATTTATAGGTATTTTTTTCTTTTGAATGCTATTGTTAATGGAATTTCTTTTTAATTTGCTTTTCAGATCATTCCTTGCTGGTATATAAGAACATAATTGATTTTGGGGTGTTGATCTTGCACGTACAATTTTGCTGAATTTGCTTATTATTTCTAATAGCTTCATTGAGATTTTTAAAAATTTTGTGTATATAGGTTTATGTTATCTACAAAGGGGGATAGCTTTATCATTTTCAATTTGTGTGACTTTTGTTTAATATTCTTACCTACTTAATCTTATTAGAACTTCTAGTACAATATTGGCTGGAAACAGTGAAGAAGGTCATCCTTGTCTTATTTCTGATCTTTGGAGATAGTTTTGACTTTTGAGTGTGATGCTAGTTGCCCTTTATCATTTTGACAGAGTTTCTTTCTATTTCTGGTTTTCTGAATGTTCTTATCATAAAAGAGTGTTGGATTTTGTCAAGCGCTTTTTCTATGATCATTTCACACCCCACATTCTATTAAGGGAGAGTAGTCTGTTGATTGATTTTCTTATGTTGATCCATCCTTATGTTCCTTGAACAAATCCTCTTTACCCATGGCTTATAATCCTTTCAATGTGCTATTGAACCAGAGGTGATTTTGCTTCCTAGATGACATAGGAAATGCTAAGATATTTTTGATTGTCACAACTGGAAGAAGATGCTACTGGTATTTGTCCACTTGGGCCATGATGCTAGTAAAACATTGTACAATAAACAGGACAGCCTGGCTCACTGTCTCACACACGTGCACACGCATACTACTACCACCACCACTGCCCACACAAATGATTAGTCAGCCTAAGGTGTTGACAGTGTGCAAGTTGAGAATACCTGAATTATACCTGTCCTGATAACGTTTCTCTAGCTTGAACCACTATTATCTCCCTAACCTGTCATTCTGGTCCTTTTCTTCTCAGTCTCCTCAAAACACCCTCCCCTTTTCTTTTCAACATTCTATCCATACTGAGTCTCACTTATTTTTTTCTGTCAGATAAGTTCCTTTTTCCTTTTCTTTTCTCTTCCACACATGTGCTTCCCTCCAATCAGAACATCCCTTCTTCTCCTTACTTCCCAACAGCATCATCAAGTTATACTTCTTCTTGTTCCTTTCTCAGTCACTTCCTCTGAAAAGATTCTTGAACTCTCGTCTATCTAAATGAGGTGTTTTTGCTATATTTTCCCTACATCAACACTTCCCATGTCATAGCACTCAGCTCAGTTTACTAAAATCATGTGTTTATTTCATGTGATTAGCTCTGGGAGAGTCATATATAACACTGTTTTCTCACTATTATATTTCAAGGCAAATCAAAAGCAGTTACTCAGCAGTTAGTTTTTAAAAGTTACAGAATGAATACAAGAATAAATGAGCCTCATTTCCTTTTTCTTTCGTTATCTGCATCATTCAAGAAATTCTGTAGTTAAAAAAATGTAAGCTTATGTTTTATGTGTGTGCACCTCAGATATACTTATGAAACAGAAATAACCAATTTAAATATTTTTATTTATCTAAATCTTTTCTTCACTCTCTTAGATGTAATTAGCTGTAATTATATCTGATTTTTGTTAAATTCTGTAATGATTCATGCAGTATTTGTACAAGAGACAGAGACCCAAAGTTTGGCAGCATGAATTTTTAGAGTTGAGTGTTGAATAAATTGTCAGACATACAAGCAAGGTTTGGAAGTGCAATTTGGAACAGAAGAAACCAGTTCATTTCAGATTTTAAATCAATAAGCTTGGAGCATGGTTTCTTAGAAATTGCTGGTTTTCCCAGGCAGTGCCCAATTTCTACAGAAAGAAACAAAATGTAATCTGCACATAGTCAAATGCCAGAGGCAATGTGAGTGTTGTGCAGGTTCAAACAGGGTCAGAATAAAAATGACTACTAACCAGCCACCCATCTTGTAAAATGATATAGGAACTAGTTATTACTTATTGCCCTTTACAAATATTAAAAAATAAGTCATAGTATGGTGTCAGCTACCAGAAGGACCAAATTTCACTGTTGTTTTATGGACTAGAAGTGTTTCAAGTAAGGATTGGCTATGATGTGAATTTCTGTAAATCAAAGCTTAAGTTTCCACTTAATCTAATCAAAGTATGGATAATATATCTTAATGGTGATTTGGCAGCCTCAACACTCTGAGATGGTGTCATTTTATAGAAAAGGCTTAAGACAAAAGACAGCTCTGTTATTATGTTGCCATAGATATATTCTGCCTTTTGACATTGTAATTTCCAGTGTGCTTTTATTTTAAGTTTGTTTTTAGCTTACTTTTATATTTTATAGCATTTTTAAAAATTGCATTATGCCTTTCTACCATTAACTATACTCCAGAACCATTAGAATCACCAAAATTCTTCTAGCTGTAAGAATCTTCCTAATCATTGTTATATTTCTTAGAGCATTTTTGTCTTCCTCATACAATGGTCTAAGTGTTTAAATTGATAATTGATTTGGAGGAAGCGCAGGTTTCTTTATTTTTCTTAGAGACTTTTTAAATCTTCATTTCCTCATCTGCAAAATGGAGTTATAGAGGAAGCTAAATTAGTATTTTACTTAAAAAAAATTGTACTCAGTCTATCCAGATTTTAATTATACATGATTGCTAACATGGCTCTTGTTCTGCAGATTAAGATAAATCTGATACATGGGATAATTCCCCACATTTGTTTTGTTATGTAGGAAGAAGGCAAGTGTCCATTTATCTGGGAGAATTTTCAGAGGTTTGACCTTCCCTAATCAGTTTATCTGAGAGAAGGAACCGGCAGACCACTGCCAAACCAATCAGCCATGGAAACCCCTATGAATAACAGAGGAACACTGTCAGACATAGTGCTGGGCATGGCACAGTGTCAGGGAGGGTGTTTCATTCTGTTGTACATAGGATTACTATGGGTTGGACCCAACTCATCTAACTAGTTGGCATCTAACAACACAATAATTGGTTTATCTAAAGTAGAGGTAATGATTTGAAGTCTCATTTTAACACAGGCCACTGTCCTATTATCCCATTATTCCACTTGTTTCATTCTCCATATTAATCACGATCTTTATTTATTGTGGCTCTTTCTCTTTTCCTATTATCTGCCACCACTACCATTAGAATAAGAGCTCCACCTCAGCAAGAGCCATATTTGCATTGTTAAATTTCATTTCACTGACATGAAGAGCTGTTGTAGGACATCAATGAATATTTTGTTAATGAGACCTTTGGACCGTGGACACCACATTGTATTATTTAAAGCAATGCCTTAGACCAACCCTGAAGAGAAGATTGTTGTTAGGTGCCGCTGAGTCGGTATCCGACTCATAGTGACCCTCATAGGGTTTTCAATGGCTAAGTGCTTCTGGATTGCCTTGGGAGTGGATTGCCAGGTCCTTCTCCCATTTATGCGGTGCTGGGAATTGAACTCAGGGCCTCAGAGACTGCAGCACAGCGCTCTACCCGCTGAGCTAAATCCCAGCCCAAAGAGAAGATAAAGCCTTAAAAAGATTGCATCATCATTACATTTAGACTTTTTTCCTTTGTCTCCTCAACATACAATTTCCTCCTAACACCAACAAGGAACTTCCTACATGACCCAAGTCATACCTGTAATCCCAGCAGTCAGGAGGTAGAAGCAGGTGGATCATGAGTTCCAGGTCAACCTGGGATACATAGTGAATTCAAGGCTAGCCTGGGATACATAGTGAGGTCCTGTTTCCCCTGAAAAAATAAAAATAAGAAAGTAAGAAAGAAAAGGAAATTCATCTTCTCAGTGATCCTGAGTATTCTTATCGCCTGATAATCTGAATAGATCATTACCAGATCTATGGATACTCAAACATTCTAAATTACATATGGTGTGTGTGTGTGTGTGTGTGTGTGTGTGTGTGTGGGTGTGTGTGTGTGTATTCATTGTATTATATGTACATACAATGAAATGTAGATCACCTAAAGTGTTATGTGCTTTTATAAAAGTATTGGTTGATTTATTTGCAAGCAAAAAAGAAAACTTAAAAATTTCTGTCTTCTCCTAGTCACAGGAAATAAATTTGATTAAAAGATGTACACTAGCATAGTTAAATAATAATCACAAGCAATGAAAATTATATATATATATATATATATATATATATATATATATCTCCAGCAATATTATTATACAATGGACACAAAGTGAAAGATTCCATAAGATTCCTTTGTTAGGTACTGTAAGTCAAATCCATTTTCAATTACTTAAACTATTTCAGTTCTAAAGTTTGTAAGTTAAATTTATTTGGACAGATGACTACTCTCAGAAATATGTACAAGCTTATATACCTCTCTAAGTGATTATATTTTATTCCCTTATAATCATGAGATTCAATTAGACTCATGACTAAATAAAGCTAACTGATAATTCAACTCAACCAACACAACCAGAAGAAATCTTTGAAGTTAATAAGCTAATTTTATGTCTCATATACAAAACCAATTGTTGATTGAATTTTTCACTTTTTAATCTCCTACTCTGATATCAAGTATTCTTGGTATTAAATATATTTTGTTGATTGAATTTTACATAGTGGAAAAAGACAATCAAAGATACAGCTAGAGGGCCTTTTCTATTTTTCCTCAAATATTTAGAGCCTTCCATTAGGCTAATACAATAGTTGAAGTGATAGAAATTCAATTTTTGTGAGTATGTATATACATAACAAAGATTACTGAAGGAAAAAAACACTATGAAAGAGAGAGAAAGCAAAGAATATATCCTTAAAATGGAATGAGAATGCCCTGCAGGACCTCAAGGGTCAAAAGTTTTGCAGTAGAGAATGATTGTCTGGAACAGTTATTCTAAATCAATTGTGTACCAACTGGATTTACATAATTGGTATCCTTTAGTTACCTACAGCTCTTACTGGACTGGTTTCATCCACTCATTGGCTGAATTATAGAGAAACAGCAATAAGTGACTCTGGCTCTTTTATGTCATTATTTTGAAATTGCCATCTTGCTTACTTACAGCACAGTATAATTTTGCAAACCATACTTTCAACATTACTCCTCTACCATAAATGTGGTTTTGACCTCTTGTTACATAATGTCTACTTTTTTTTTTTTTTTTTTCGGTACTGGGAGTTGAACCCAGGGCCTGACGCCTGTATGCTCTGCAAGTGCTAGCCCACTGAGCTGCACCCCCAGCCCATTTTTTTTACCTTTCTGAGACAGGGTCTCCCTAAATTATGCAGACTGCCTTTGGTCTCAAACTTGCGATCCTCCTGCCTCCGCCTCCCAAACCAATGGGATTATAGGCATGTGCCACCGCACCCAGCATAATGTCTACTTTTTTGTCATAATTCCCACATTTAATGACACCCTGAAGTTGCCAGGAGTGTGTGTGGGGCCAAGACAAACTGGGGCTTTTCCCCAGCTGGTGCTGCTCCATTAGAGTGGGGACCACTCTAGTGTTCCTCGGCAGGAGGTCAGCATCTCTCATTTATCCTCTAGACAAGTTGGAGATCATCTAGTCAAACTGCTTCTTAGGTCTTACGATTTATCAGATATAAAACTGAAATTTAGACACAGGAAGTACATTCCTAATCTCATACAGAAAATTTGGGACAAGACCTGCACCGAAACTCAGGTCCGTAGGTGAGTGATTATCCTGAACAAGCCTTGAGTAATAGGCCCATGGAGTTTAGAAGTTAAGCACTAAGATCTACTGATTTCAGGGACATAAAGTCACTAGCTGCCCATGTACTTTGTCATCCTTTTGAATATCAGCAGCTTCCTGCAGATACATGTGTTTACTACTGAGCAGCATGCTTGTATTAGCTGTTGGTTTATAAAGTTTGATTAAATAACACTAGAACCTCCAGTTTTCCCTTTAGCAACCCAAGTATATTCACATTATAAGTGAGAAGATATTAGGCTTTTAATAATTCAAGGTTTTTGAATATTATTAAGTTCCATAAAGCTATTTTGGCTGGATAACTTTTCATTTCTTACCTTGTCTAATCTTCCTTTCAATATTGGAACAACTAGGTATATGACTTCTCTTGTTTATTTGTATTTTTAGGATTTATGTAAATATATGTAAATGGAAATGAGTAAAATATATTCCAAGAAAGATATTTGAATACTAATGTAGCTAATGCTATTCTTGGGAGCCATTTAAGAAAAATTGATTTTTTAAAAAATGAATGCTATAGAATATAATCAATCTTAAGAGGGCTCAGTAGTGTGCTGTTGTGAAACTGTAACTTCAGAGAACATATGCATAGCAGTATGATTGCACAAGATTTCAGCCTATGCCACTGAAATTATGTGCAGATTTCATGTTCCAGTAAAAGGGCTCACTCTTCTGTTTCTTGAGAATTATCTTCATTATAACAATGTATTACATCAGGAAAACTCTTTATCCTAAGACAAGTGGGGAAATTTGCCCCTGTTGGTCTGATCATAAGTTCCAAATGAGAGACAGACATGGTGGCACAGTCCTATAGATTTGGGAGACAGAGGCAGGAGGATTGCAAATTGAAGTCCAGATGCAGCCTGCATAACTTAACAAGACCCTGTCTCAAAATAAAAAATAGAAAGGGTGCATCTCAGTGGTAGAGTGCCTGTAAAGGTATAAAGTCCTGAGTTCAATTTCCCAGTACTGGGGAAAAAACAAAATTCCAAATGAAAAAGTAGCTGGAATTGCTTTTTCTTTATGCATATAGACCCAGGCTGCAGAAAGTTTTGGGGTGCTGTTAGGTGCCATCCCTTCCTAGTTTTAAGACCTAAGGCACATTGCCTGTTTCATGGCCACTTTGTGTTTTTTTTATAAAATGTGAATACTATTGCTGTTCGCATGAATGTGTTGAAAAATAAATAAGAATGTAAATATGCATTCTAGGATGCAAAGTTCTGTAGAATTGTAAGAAGTTTCCCTTGACCCGAGAAAGTTTGTTGTGACAGTATGGTTATTATACAACATTTCTGACAATGACAAATGCTGGAGGCACATGATAGTTTAATACACAATTGGTTTTAGCTATAAATGTCTATATACTTATCAACAGTTATTGACTTAAAGTCCTAGTTCATGTTTTTAAAAATTGTTTATATATTACCTGGCATGGGAGTGCATGCCTGTAATCCCAGCACTCGGGAGGCATAGGTAGGAGGATCATGAGTTCAAGGTCACCCTAGGCTATGAAACCCTGTCTCAAAAAGATAAACAAACAACAAAAAAACTTCCATCACATAATATGCTCTTGAGTATATATACATGGAGATGCATTTCCTTAATGTAGAGTTTAAAATTAGCTTAAAAGTAGATCTTTAATTTTTAGTAGTGCTCATCTATTAAGTCATGTCTTCTCTATCATCTTTTTGTTTCATGAAAAAGCCAATTGCAAAATAAGATGGATTAGTAGTAATAAGCTTGGTATTCTAATAATAAAAACCTTACTAAAGTATAATCTTTTTACAAGACATTGTCTTTGGAGGCCTGTGTCTAACCCTATGTCTAATACATGGCAGGGGCTTAATAATTATAGCAGATGCCATCTTTGCATTCAGTGAATCTCCTACCACATCCTTTATGCCACTAGTGTTCACCATTACAATGCTGAAGGGTAACACTGGGAACACTTCACTATCTCCAACTGAGAGCTATTTTCTGGCCTAAGAAGCATACTCTCCTTCATGTAGGAAAAACCAAATATGCCCAAGATATAATGCTCCCCAAAGGAGCTCTGCCCCCAAGTGTCTGTCAGCTTGTTGTGCTGTGGAGGCTTGTGTATTGCTATGATGCAGAAAGCTATGCCACCAGTATTTCAGATACCAGCAGGACCACCCATGGTGGACAGATTTCAGAGGCTCTTCAAATCTAAGACAGCTAGGGAGAAAGATCTAGAAGCCCACTCCTGAAACAATAAGCCATTGAAAACCTTGTCAATAGCAGAGAAGCATTGTCAAATATAGTGCCAGAAAATGAGCCACACATGCTGGAAGGCATTCAAAAACTGGGGAAGAGTTGCCTCAAAGTAGAGTGGGCTTTGATGATAAGAATGGAGTAAAGTCCCTGGGACCTCCTTTTGCTGATCTAGCAGAACTCAAAATGAGAAGAAACATAGTGACTGTAACAGTGAACTCAAACATAAAAAGATCGTGTGCATGGCACAGTGTTGGATAGTGTTTTGTTTTATTGTTCCTAGGATTGCTATGAGTTGGATCTGGCTTGATGTCACCTAACAACAAGGTAGCCCTCAATCAATGATAGATGAAGAATTGCTTAATAAATAGCCATCTTCCAAGCTCTTCCGTTGAGAAAACTGAACCTTGCTCTGGACTGGCCCTGAGTGACCCCCAGTGGGACAAGAGCCAATGGACCACACTGATAACTGGCTTGGTAATACACTTGTATTGGTTTATTCTGTGACTAATCCACTAAAGGGCTAAGATTTAGCTCAGTTTGTAGAGCTCATCTCTGCAGTCTCTGAGGTCCCAGGTTTGATTCCCAGCACCAGAAAAATGGGAGAAGAATGTGGCAATCCACTCCCAAGGCAATCCTGAAACAATCAGCCTTTGAAAACTCTATGAGGTCCGCTGTGAGTTGGAAACAACTCCATGGCACCTAACAACAACAACAACAACCCAGTAAACCTCCCAACTAAGCTTCTTGCATTCAAACCCTTGACTCAGAGTCTATTTAAGGAGTAACTCAAATCAAGAAAATAGTGTTTTATAAATAAATTCATTCACATAGACAAGTATCCTGCATATGTACATATGTAGGTCAGCCTCTGCTTTTCTTTGCCAACAGAGAAATTGTTTCATTTTCCTCTGAACTAGCTTATAACACTTATTACAAAGGGAACTCACTAAGAGTTTAGGGGAGTGAATAAATTTTGAACTGTTGGAACTTATTAACTTGTCTCCAGAGATTCTTTGAGTGTAAATAATAAAGTCAAAATCATGGAATTTAAAGACCAGCAAAGGAACAAAGAACTTTTTTTTTTTTTTTTTTTTTTTTTTTTGCAACTGGGAAGTTGGCCCATTGACATAAAAGGGAGACCTTGGAGATGTTCCATAAAGCTGACTTCTGCTAAGGAGTGCTCTGACATCTCCTATGGGATCAGAGTTGGTGGCACAGTTGCCACCATGGTATTCCACCTGCAAATGGTAGGTCTGCAGGGTGCACTGAGCACTATGCTATGTATCCTAGAAATGCAGCACCAGAGTTAAGAAGTAGGTAGGCTGTTAATTATCACTATTCACATAGCCAGGTCTCCTCCATAGCTGTGCTCTGGGATATAGGGTACACTAAAGGAGGTTCTCATTGATGCCAGCAGGCACTGGTGTGCAAGCTTCCAGAGGAACCATTAGTCCTTCAGTGTCGAATTCAAAAGCTGCTCAGGGGGTTGTTCTCCTTGAGTTAATGGGAGTATGAGTGTTCAGTGAAGGGAGATTGGCCCCAGAAGACAGGGAAGCAAATTAAGCCCTTATTTTGATTTGAATTGGGAGGGAATAAAGTGCTCACTGCTCACTAAACACAAGTGAAGTTAACACGCAAGGATGAATGGAGACTAACTTCTCAGTGTGGCAAGGGAGACTCTAGGGCAGTTAGCACCTGGGAACCTGCAGGGACAGAGCTGAGACAGCAGCGGTCATTCATCATACTCTAGTGGTTATGGGGTCTTTCCGTAAATGCTCTATCAATGTAGTTAAATCTTCTCAGAACCAATAAAAATGCCCTTTGCCTTTTCTACCCTCTATTATAAGTAATTGCTATTCATCTACTTATGAATATCTCAAAGGTAGTCACAGAGTACTTGGAGTGCCTGTGGGATGAAAAGTTTGAAGGAAAATATGTAACTGTATAGCATTGGCATTCATGAGAAAATTCATATTAGGTATTTGAAAGGCGGGTCCCCAGGAGGCAATAGAGAAATCGGGAACAATATTGTGCCCAAAATACCACTCTGGCCAGTACATCGGGGAGTTTATGTCAGGTGGAGGGAAGGAAAGTGATTTAGAAAGAGAAGATGTATGTGCTTTTCTATATGCATTTAGTTTATTTATATGCGTACATCCTCTGAAAACCAGGTATGTCCTGGGAATTGACAGGCAGATTGGGCCTGCAATTTCTGACCTGTGCAGCTGTGCTTATATTTCTTTTACTCTCAAACCTCTGAATAACATCTTAAAATGTGATCAATATGTTTCAAATTCATATCTTTTTATCTTTGCTATGAAGAAGCTACATTTGGGAGTCAAAGCTTATGGCATTGGAATTTCATAAGATTCCAAAGATACCCTTTTCAAGAGATGTACCTCTTCTGGGAGCCTAAAGATTAGTTGTTGTGCAGATGACATATAAGACATGAAGACTTAAAAGTATCTACAGTCATATATTGATTAATGATAAGGACATATTCTGAGAAATGTGTTACTAGACAGTTTCATAGAAACCTCAATGATGTACTTCATTCATTCCATGTGGTCTCTTGATCCAATCAAGAGTTGCAGTAAAAATAAAAGGTATAAGGCTGGGAGTAGAAATACACTCTAAAACATTGATAAAAATATAGTTTTAAAAATACGAAAATTAACAACACATCTATTATTATTGTCAAGTATTATGTACTGTGCATAATTGTATGTGATATACTTTCACACAAATAGTAACCCAGTGGTTTCGCTTGTGCCAGCATCACCCAACACACGTGAATGATGCACTGCACTATGACATCATGATGACCATAAAAGTTATTCAGGTCTATTGCTAGGTGGCGTGCTTTTGACCAAAAAGTTATTATGCAGCACACGATTGCGTAAATCTATGAAGAAAGGTTTGGATGATACACTTGTCTGAGGTCATTTTAGTACAAAATGAGTTCTTCTTTCAGTTACTTTTCTCTTCTACACAGTTTGTATGAGAATCACTTGATATCACTTAGCCAAGGTTAAGTGTACTGACTTCTCTTTAGTAGCCTTATTCAAAACAAATGACCTAATGTATCACCTTTCCAGGAGACTGTGCAAAATTTTATCAAGAAAACAAAAAGAACAATAATTCAGAATGTTATTGCTTTTGGAAGACTTTTTCTATAATATCCCTGAAATACATGTAGGGCACTCAAATATAGCAACCAATTACCCTTCATTCACTGAATTCTTGTAATTTAATATCTTTCATGTATAAGGACAGATGCTTACAGAAGATCCTGAAATATAGACCATGACAAGCATATTATGAATAAACAGACACATCATAGATATTCCATTTGTCTCATTATTAAAAGTAAATTGATTAAATGAAGCCATCATGAAAATCTTCACAGAGTAAGATTATGGAATCTTGGAAAAATACTAAAATTAGAGAATTCCAGGGAAAAGAACCAACATAAACAGAAAAAAGGTATCCTTAAAACAATCTGTTCTTTTGCATTTGGTTCATTTGTACTTAATAATAATGATGATAGAAATAACAGCAATCATAGTAGCTATTATATATCGAGCCCTGAATTAACATAAAACAGTTTTAACCAGTTTACATGAATAAACTTATCCTCATCTCAAACTTGGGATGTAGTTATCATTATCCACATTTTACTGATGAGGAAACTAAGGCACAGAGTAGGTAAGTAACCTGTATGAAGTCCCTCACCTAGTGTGAGGTAAACGCTGGATTTAAATGTAGGCAATGGCAGATTTCAACATGGCTGAATAGAGACACCCAGCACTCCACAAAGAACAAAAAAGAACAGCTATATGGCTGCATTAATAAGTACAATTAATGTATGAATAAAAACTAAAAATAACTTAGGAAAAATTGTAGACAGCTTGGCTACATTGTCTGGACTCTTGCCTGTGACTACAGCCTCATGAGTCTGTAGAACTACTGAGTCAATGACTGTCCTTTCCTTTCCATTTCCCTCTAACATGGATGGACTGACAGTCAATTCTGTCTTTCACATACAAGGTCAGGACTACAGTGGGCATCTACCTCTATGCAAGGTGAACTGCTGAAGTAGGTTGGTAGGTCACTATGTGAAAGAATTAGGATCTTTTTTTTACACCATGCAGAAAAAGAAAATTACTGATATGGAAACATTGCTGTTTACTTTTGTTTTTTCCTTCCATGTCCTCTTAGTCTAACAGACTGAATAAAAGGTATATCCTAGAGCAATACCCTGCCTTTGATCCCCGTTTAGCCTCTCCCTTCTTGGCTGTTTTCTCAAAACTTCCTTCATGTTCAACCTGCCATCTGTGCTGCAAGCCAATTACAGTTTTTTTTTTTTTTTCAGACAAATTCCAAGACGGTATATGCAGTCAGATGGCAAAAGTGCTGTGCTTCCCATAAATAATATAAAAAGGCATTCATGTTGAAGTCAAAAGATCTAGACACAAGGCCTGGCTGAGACATACATATGTGTGCTGTGGATCTACTATTTGAAGTAGTGCTATGTGATCTGGAAGCCTGCCTCCTCCTTGTGAGCACAGAATCTTCACATTTATACTTGTCTCTATTGAGTTGCCTGTGTTCCTATCTCAGTATGGAATTCACAGATCAGAGATACTGCTCAGTTGCCTCAAATTGCATTGTTAGTTATAGGGAGCTTGAGACTCTCCTTGAACTCTGGATTCCTTCTTCCCAGCCAGTCTCCCAGTGTTCTGGAAGCCTCGGTCCTTGGAGAAGCTTTGTGGAAAGCCCTACTCCTTGTGCCTCAGTGTGGTTTCTGCACCTTGCCTTTATTCCCACTATACGGTTAATAGCCCATAATGGTCTTGCCTAGATCTGGATACACATTAGGATCATAGTTACGTCCCATGTCACCTACATTTATTGGGTGAAAAATGCAAAGCAGTGCTTTTGAAAGTGTATGAACACTATGAGTCTCAATTTTGTTTTGTTTTGTGGGTAGTTTTAAAAATAAAAATGAGACATATTTGAGAAACCACTTCTTGCACTGTAGATTGGTTTTACAAAAGTAGAGGTGCTATTGATAATAATATAAATGACAGAAACTAGAAAATCTGAGCTATCTTAACCCCTGCCCTAGGCAAACAGTGTGATCAGGTCTGCAGGTAATGTTTATATGTAAGTTTGTATCTCCTTTGGAAACACTCTGCAAGTGGCTGGGGAGCGAGGTAGTGCCCCTTTGCTCCATGCCCTCACTTTCCTCAGCTCAGAGCTTATGTATTTGGGAAAAATGACAACTCCTGAACAAAGCAAGTGTCTACAACTTCTAAAACCCAAGGAAGGACACAAGGACACAAGGATTGAAATGGTAATTCCTTGTTCCCAAAAGGGTTATATTTCTGCCCCCCCCCCACTCTTTTTATTTTTTTCATAATTGAAGCCTCTAAGTAGCAGAGGAATTTTCCAGAGTTTTGCAGCATCATTGTTGTCAGCAACCACATTTTCCTCCCGAGATGACTCCTATTTCTGTGAGGTCAGAGCTGCCAGTGGGAGCACATATCAGGGGACAGGTTGATGGAAGAGAAGGGAAAAGGTCCAATTGTCCAGGGCCTGGGGACCATGAACTTTATTTAGCCAATGGGAACAGAGTGGAATCAGTGTATATCCTGCTGTGATGTGCTCCATAATTTATTTTTTTCCTTTCCTTCCCCTAATGCATAGCTTTGAAAGAAAGTGTGTTCTTTCTCGATAGAGATCTTACAGCTGTATGGTTTAGTGTACTCATAGCAATATTAACATAAATATACTTTGAATAATTCTTTTTCACATAGGTCAGAAGCTTTACACTTATAAAGGAAAAGGATGTGGGCCAGTATGCATATTCAGAGGATCACTGATTGGCATGGAAGTGATTAAAATCCACCCAACTTTCCTGACCAGTTTTTCAGGAGAGAGAAAATTTAATAACGTATATCGTATGTGTCTTGGGCTCTTTACAATTCCAAGCACTCTATCACATCTGATATGAGTTGATACCTACAAAAATTATACACAGAGAATATAGAAGATATTTCTCCACTGATAGTTATAGTGAGAAATCAAGAATAGAAGGTTACAAGACTTATTCAAATGACACAATTAGCTATTGGCAGAACTGCGACACTGAGAGCTTTGGAAATATTTTCCATGACTCTTTTACCTAGATCTGACTTTCCCAAAGTATTTCTATTAGACACTCACCCTTGGAAAAGCACCTTAGAAAGTAGAGTCACAGAATCATAGAAGCCTGGGAGATGACAGGTGCTATATCCTTGTCTTCAAGTTACATAATGTTCACCAGCAAGGCAGAGACACTGAGAAATCTTGCACAAAGGAAACCGTTTCACTGTATTTAATCTTGCATTTTGATTATGATTTGACTGTGCACTATTTATTTCAGGTCCCAAAGCATGCTGTGGGAACTTTTACCTACTGCCATCTAACCTTATAACCGTTCAGGCTGTTTTATGAAGGAGGAGTGTTCCGTTTGCAACCCTGATGGGAAGAAAAGTTTCTTTTTCAATGATCAGAAACTTAAGCAGCATACTCTTGAGCAAACTTTAGGTAAAACTGTGAAGTCAGTGTCATGGGTCATGGTAAAAAACACAGGATCAGGATTTGAATGATGATGGTCCAATAGGAGATTTTTCTACCACTTGCTAGCTGTGTGCAATTTGTCAGGATACTTAACTCCTCCCATCTTTAGTCTTGTCATCTGTAAAATTAAGACAATAATTTTATATATCCTATAGGACTATGAGGGCTGGGATTTAGCTCAGTTGGTAGAGCACTGCACTGTAGTCTCTGAGGTCCCGAGTTCAATTCCCAGCACCACAAAAATGGGATAAGGGCCTGGCAATCCACTCCCAAGACAATCCTGAAACAGTCAGCCATTGAAAACCCTATGAGGGTCACTATGAGTCAGATACCAACTCAACAGCACCTAACAACAACAACATAGGACTATGAAGATTAAATGAGGCAACATATGTACAATTCTTGGCATAGAATCTAACTCCTGTTTGGTATTCAATAAACCACACTGTTACTGTTATTCTTATTATCTTCCCTTTTACCCAACCTCCCCATATCCCCTTCTGTCTCTTCTTCCTTCTATTTATATATCCCTGTATACAATCCTAACAGACTCTACTTTCAATATCTTGCCTACTTGGTATAGCACAGAGATGATAGACACAATGTCTTCAGAGACACAGCAGAAGAAAGAAAAGTAGTGTATATTCCCCAAACTATGGCAAATGATGGTGTTAAAGGGCCAATACTTTTTTTGTTTGCATGTTTGTTTGTCTTTTGAGACAGAGTCTCACTATGTAGCCCAGGCTGGCCTTGAAATCTCAGTCTCCCTGCCTCAGCCTCCTGAGTGCTGGGTGTACAAGTCTGTGCCACCCTGTCCTGCTTGAACCAATTACTCTGGATGTTTGTTGTGTATTGGTTGTGTTTTAACTGTGTGGAAATATGAACTCAGTGGTGCCAAATTTTAAGATATGTAAAGAGGAGCCATTATATTCATTTTTATGTGTTGATTTCTCAGTTTTTTAACTCTTCTGAGTGAATCTAACTGCTGAACCAGCAGTTAATAGCCCCTAACGCAGAGGATTTGTAGCTTGTTGGTATATAGACAAAAAATGCTGCTGGTTTAGAGGGACTTGAGAGGTCATTTATTTTAAATTTCTTCTTGATTAGAAATATTCTCTATCACATCCCAGAAAAAAAGTGTCTTCTAGCTACTCTGGGTCATAGAGGAGTAGGTATCTCATGGAGATAACATTTCCCTTTTGCTCCTTATATTTATGATCTCATTGACTCTTATGAACCCCATGAGGTAGATACAACTTTTCCATAATAATTACCATAAAATTGGGTTTAGGAAGTAGGCTTTACTTTCTCTAACATCTCAGAGCTCTTAAGTGTCTGTAGGTTCTGAGAATGGAATCCCAGAATGCCTAAGTTTCAAAGGCAGTGCACTTAACCACTGGCTAAACACTTCTGTTTGTTAAAATGCTCAGGGCTGATATTAAGCTGAAATTTGCTGGTAAGAAATGCCCACCCTTTGGTCCCAGTTCTGCTCTCCTGAGACACAGATAATAAGTTTAATCCTTCTTCCACAAGACAGCCCTTCAAATATTTGAAGATGGCTCTCCTCTGCCTGCTAAATCCTCTCTTCCCCAGGCTAAACACACTCATTTCTTTCCAGTGACTCTCATAAGTCATGGCTCCCAGCCACTTCATCATTCTTGTCCTTCTCCCCAGGAGAGTGTTTCAATTTGTCAAAGTTCCTTTTAAACCATGATGCTCAGATGAAAACACAGTCCTCCTACATGATCACAAAATATAGGTAAGGGTGACAATAGCACCTCCATATTTTGGCCAACATGCTTTCATAAATGCAACCTGGGTTCCATCGGATTTGTGGCAGATACATTAATAACTGTTGTTGTTGTTGTTGTTGTTGTTGTTGTTGTTGTTGGGGTCCATAGAGTGGTATCTGACTCCTAGCAACCCTCATAGGGTTTTTGATGGCTGATTGACTCAGAATTGTTTATGAGGCATGCTTGAATAGTCCACACATTCAACTCATTATAAGAACCAAAACTAGCACACTTTCCTGTTCCTGTGTTAAACAATGATTGTGCAAATAAATGAGCACCTTACTTTAGGAAGTACTTCCTTTTAGAAGACAAAACTTACTCTTTAAGATCAATACCAATGTCTGTATCAACAGCCTTACCTCACTGTGCTCACTTGTCTAATGATCTTAGGCTATAATGTCTACCCAACCCTAGTCAGTTCCTCATCTTTCAAAAAACAAGATACACACACACACACACACACACACACACACACACACACACACACACCCAGTCTAGGAAATAAAACCATATAAAAGGTATGATCCAAAAAGTACAGTGAATTGCCAGGCATTGCCAAGCATGGTGGCATATGTCTGTGACTCCAGCTAATCCCATCCCTCAGGAGGCTGAGGTAGGAGAATAGGAAATTTGAATCCAGCCTGGACTACATAGCAAGACCCCTGTCTCAAAAAGCCAAGTGTGTGTGTGTGTGTGTGTGTGTGTGTGTGTGTGTGTGTGTGTGATGTAAGGGAGAAGGACCTGGAAGATTCTACTCCAGAAAAAATCAGACATTGAAAATTGAAAATCCCATTAATAGCAGGGAAGCCTGACATAGTGCTGGGCATGGCACAGTTTCAGGGAGTGTTTTGTCCTGTTGTATGTAGGCTTACTATGAGTTGGACCTGACTCTATAGCACCTAACAACAATAATGTATGTACATCCGTGTGTGTGTGTGTGTGTGGAGAGATAGAGAGAGAGAGAGAGAGAGAGAGAGAGAGAGAGAGAGAGAAAATATTTACATTTTACAACAATATTACAATAAAAGGCATATTGCTATTTATCACCCTCAAAATACTCTCCTGGCTTCAAATATACTTTTCCTATCATTCCTGCCACTTTCTGAGGCAGTTCTGGAGATCCTCCTTTGTGAGTGTCTTTAGTTGTGGTGTTGCGGTTGCCTCATTATCCTTAATCAGCTCTAGACATTTACTGTTCATGGTCATTTTGCCTTTGGGGAAGAGCCAGAAGTCTCCCTGTGCCAGATCTGGTGAATAAAGTAGATGAGGACACACCATGATGTTTATTTGATAGAAATGGCCATAGCAAAGCTTTGTTCTTAATTCATAATTTAGAGCCACTTTAAAATACACCTTCTCTCCATCATAGCTCACACCTGTCTGACTGTCCCCAGCAAGTTGAAATTTATGACAAACTGTTAGTAAGGTTCAGTGCACTGCTTGCCACTTCCCACACTGAAGATTCCTGCCTTTCCATCAAATGGTACTCAGCAGCCTCATTCAACATATTTTTTGATTACACCTCATAAATGCCATCTACTGACTTCTTCCTCTAATAAAGTACTAGAACTATGCCAAGTTTCATTCTAACTATAGTATTATCAAGTGAACTTGTATTTGCCTGATCAGCCTGTATTCCTGATTATTTTAGGAATGGAGAATCAGCATTACAATTCTCTTAACTACAACAGTGTCCCTCATCTATCTTCCCTTACTCTGGGTTAATATGAATATTAAGGGCATTTCTATGAGAAATTACCTGTATTTTTCAGACCAAAAGAAAAAAATAGGCATACCCAGAATTTGGAGCTATGGTTAGGTGATGTGCCCATTGTTGCAGATCACAAGGAGAACATAGTAGGAGAACCTTCAATGAGGGATGTGACAACAAGTCCCAGTTCTTATTCTAGGTCATGGACTGAATTGTGACCACCATTTTTCTCCTCTAGGCTTCAGTTTTCTCAGCTAAGAAATAAAGGGTGGTCCTTGATCATCTGTATATTGGAGTATCTTTCAGTTCTGAAGTTCATTGAAAGTCTATTTTTTTCAGCAGTTTCAAAACCAATGTCTTCATACTGTTCTCTTTCAGCAAGATCCAGGGCCTTAAGGAAAAAGCCTATGAGAGAGATTGTCTTGATGACTAAGTTAAGTTCTACAGCATGGTTTCTCTGCTAAATAAAACAAACAAATAAAACAAATAAATTCAGGTGTGGTGGTGCGCACTGGTAGTGCAGTATTCTGGAGACAGAGGCATGAGTAGCCAGAGTTCATGGCCCACCTGGGCTACATAAGGAGACTCTGTCTCAAACATCAAAAACAAATAAATAAAATAAAACAAAAAAAGTCCAAGTGTTTCTATTTCCATAGCAAACACACATTTATTTCATGCTGTTAACAACTTAACATGTAATCATGCCTTCTCTAAGAAGGAATGCTGCTTCTGTGATCACATTAAACATGCTATGTTATGTCTTTCCACTAGTCTGTCATCTATTATGATTGCCTATTTTGAGAGGTTGGCATAACAATTACCATAAGTGATAGCATTGTATTCTGAAAACAAAGAATGTGATGGAACAATTTATCTTGCCACTATGCCTTCCTTAATGGCAGTTGGGATTTCTTAGTCTAAACCAGATTTTTAAGATCATAAATATTTCACTTTTAAATTTATTACTGATTTAGGTTGATAGTAAATAACTCCATGAATGCTGAGGTTGGAAATCTGTTGTGAAAATTATTCAGAATTTTCTCTTCCTCTGGACATAGATTTTTTAATCACCCTGAAATAAGACAGAGGGGTTACCTCAAGAAAGTGAATTTAGGATGTTAAATTTATCTGATGTGGTTAATTAACTGGTCAATTAAAAACAAAAGAGCAATTAGTGCTGAGCACATTTGTTCTGATGATGAGCATACCATGTGAAAGTGGATCTTGATCTCTGCTAGGAAATTCGTTAGTGTCAAAGCTATGTTGCTGTAAATAGGGGAAGAATAAAGTCCATAAGGAGTCCTGTGCTTGCAGCAATGGTTTCCTGACATACTAAAGCAGCATAAGACAGACGTGGTTAGAGAGAGAAGTTGGCCAGTATTTCAAATTGATATTCCTCCACTGGCCATTCTGTCATCCTTTAGTTAGACCAATAATGAAAGCCATTTAGTAGCAATTTCTTTTTTCCTACTGCCAATATGAGAAAGTCATTACAGACAGTGCAAAGGGGGTAAGAAAAAGGAATAATTTTTAATTGACCTGAGAATTTCTATAAACACTATGGATTAATACATGTAATTCTTTATCACCAAACTTGGTGCCATTTAGATGTATTTACAGAAATTAAGCAGCCTCAGAGAATGCAGGGCAGCACTCTACCAACTGAGCTAGTTGGTAGATGCTGCTCTGCACTTTCTTTTCTTTTCTTTCTTTTCTTTCTTTTTTTTGACTAGGATTTATTTATTTATTTAAATTTATATCCCTTTATTATTAAATGATGATGGGGTACAGAGTAATATAGCATTGGCTTTTTCCAATATGCATCCTTTACGCCACTTCTGGCAACACTTTTATCAACCCACAAGGTTTAAGGAGACTATGGTTAATATGTTGTTGCTGTAGGTGCCCTTGAGTTGGTATCTGACTCATAGCAACCCTGTGTACAACAGACAAAACACTATTGTTGTGCTTCTCTTCTATTCATAGGGATTTCAATGGCTGTTTTTTGGGAGTGGGTTGCTGGGTCCTACTCCCAAGCCTACAGCAACTGGTGTTCCCAGGAGATCTCCCATCCAAGTACTAACCAGGTCCAACCATGCTTAGCTTTAGTGATCTGACAGGATCAGACATCACAGTGCTACAGCTGTAGGCATGGCTAATATGTAGTAAAACTCAAATGCATATTTGGGTTATATTCCACTATTTTTCCCATGTACTTATGAAGTTTCATTTTTTACATTGAGATTATCCTCTCCCCCTTTATCCCTCTATGTTCTCTCTCCTCCATTTCCCACCTTCCACAGTCTTCGCTAGCCTGCAGCCATAGCCCTGTGGAATCCGATCCTGGCAGA
This sequence comes from Pedetes capensis, assembly GCA_007922755.1. Classification (NCBI taxonomy): domain Eukaryota; kingdom Metazoa; phylum Chordata; class Mammalia; order Rodentia; family Pedetidae; genus Pedetes; species Pedetes capensis. The sequence continues at coordinate 56,231 of VMDO01003314.1, forward strand.
TCTCCGAAGCTAAGCAGGGCAGGGCCTGGTTAGTACCTGGATGGGAGACCGCCTGGGAACACCAGGTGCTGCAGGCTTGGGAGAAGGACCTGGCAACCCCCTCCCAAAAATCAATCTGCCATTGAAAACCCTATGCACAGCAGAGAAGCACTGACAATAGTGTTTCCCCTGTTGTACAGAGGGTCGCTATGAGTCGGATACCGACACTACGGCACCTAACAACAACAAACAACACAGTCTTCGCTTCCCTCTGCTAGGTCACTCCCTCCTTCTTTGTACTCTTTATATTGTCCCTTCTTCTTCACTAAGTTTAATTCTGCATTTTTTGTTGTTGTTATTAGGTGTCCTCGAATCATGTGTTCAACTCATAGCAACCCTCATAGGGTGTTCAATGGCTGATTGTTTCAGGAATGCCTCAGGAGTGGATTGCCACATCCTTCTCCCATTTGTGGTGCTGGGAATCAAACTCGGAACCTCAGAGACTGCAGATGGTGCTTTACCAACTGAGCTAAATCCCAGCCCATGCATTTTTTAGATATATAAAAAATCTACTCCGCACTTTCTGAGGCCCTGGGTTTGATCCTCAGCACCACAAAAAGAGAAGGACATGGCAACCACTCCTGAAACAATTTCTGAAAATGAAACACTTTCAGCATTTGGGGTCACCAGGATCTCTGTTGCCACTGCTAAACTGTACAGGTGTAATGCACAAGCAGGCAGACAAGACACAAACAAATAGGAGTGGCAGAGTTGTAATAAACATTTATTTACAGAAAATAGGTGAGGGATAGTTAATCCATAGCCACAGGTTGCCAATCCATGGGCTAAAGGTGAGTCTGGACAGGTTTCTGAGTAGTTAAAACTCTCAACCAAGCCATAGTGAATGTTTTATTAACCTCTGGATTGGCCAAAAGTTGGGAGAGAATATGAGTGTAACAGATAGTTGGACAAGAAAATTTCCCATCCCACCTAACCTTCCCCTATCATGTAGTGTTTTAGGTCATCTTTAATAATCTCTGTAGTTTATTAAGCATAGTTGGCAAGTTCCAACAAGAATACTTTATGAGCTCCTTACACAGGTTTATTTCAGAGCTGTGTATTTGCACCTCCATCATGCCGTAAGAGTCAAGCAAATGTCCCTAGTTCTTAGGGCAAAGAAAAGTTAGGAAACTCCTTTTTGGAAGATAAAGAAAAAAGAGTTGTCATCTTTCTAATTTTGATACCTCCCATAGTCCGCCATGCCTGTTGGCATTCCAAAGTTTAACATGGAAATGACTTCCCAGAATTCTGCTGCTGTGTTACGTGTAGCCAATATTTGACTTCTGTTTTCATTCCTGGTTTACTGGCAATTGTGCATATTCATAGACTGACAGGTGGTTTTAGAGCCACTGGATAAACTGAAGTGACCATTTTTCATGCATAAGAAAGTAATTATTCTAAACCACATAAAGAAACTGCTAGTATTATCTGAGTTAAGTACAGTTTGTATTGGGTGTGACCTCTCTGTCATAGCAGTAATTTCTTAATTGTTCTCTCATCTGCAATCTGGGATCAAATGCAGGTCTTAGATATGATTAGAAGAGGTCATATAAAGGCAGAATTCACAGTCTGAAGCTATTTCAAAATACAGGACACCATTTTTTTCTACTTTACACATGGTATTCTTGCTGAGTCTGCATACCTGGGTTTAGAGGAATGCAGTTCTGTAATCTTTGTACTAAAATCCTCACAGCCAAATGTATTTTAGAGTTTAGAATGCATTAGATGAGGGATGAGCAAAAGAATTTCCACAAACTCCAAATCCATAAAGGGTCAGATGATAAATATTTTCAGCTTTGAGGGGCATATAGGCTCTGGTACAACTGCTCAACTCTGTGTTTGTCACACAAAAGAAACTATGTTACATGTACATAAATAGACATATTGAGTTCCAATGAAACTTTATGGATAGAAATAGGCAGAGGGCCTGATTAGTTGAGCAGGCTACATGCTGCTCATCTCTTAGCATTTAACTTTTAGAAAGACAATGTACAAATGTATATGTATATGTATATGAATATACACACACAAATTTTTATGCTGTATATGTGTATACAATAGCCCAATGGGAAGCATCCTATCATTGACCAACATTTCTGTTTCAACAGAAAAACAGAAGTATTCATATTAAGTTGAATGAAAGGCCTAATCCACCACACATTGTTTTGGGTCAGGTTTTTTCACCATACTTATTTGAATATCTCAAGTTTCACAGATTTGTGTTTTAAATTGCAAGAAAGAGAATGTGGGCCTATCCATATTCTTTTCTTAAAGTGTGTGAAGTTTTTACTTTGGCACTGAACCAAGTGAACAAATACAGCCTAGGGGAATCAAAGTTCATCCAATAATAATAGAACAATAACTTTAGCAGTTAGGTTATGAACCAAGACACCCACTTCTCTGGTGGGTGTCTGGATCACATGACCTGTAAACCTCACCTAAAACAGAATGCAGGTGATAGGTTTAGAAAGATGTTTTAGATATTTTAGAAGTCATTTTAAGTGAGATTTATATAGCCACCTTGCTTTATCTCTCTGTTTTGCCTTGGGTGATTTGCAAGTTTCTAGGAACTTGTGACTGCTTTGCATGTCACTGACCAGCATAAATTTTATCCACTGAATTCCCTAGTCTGCTGTGAGTAAATAACCAGACTTTTTCGTATCTGGATTGTTCTCACTAAGCCAGAGTATTCTCCTTCCTCAGGCAATTTAAACTTTTACAAATGGAACTTTTACAAATGTAACTGATGCATAAATATTAGCTGTTTAGGCTGGGTTTATAAAGCAATGCTAAATAAAATGCCTTCTGGGCTTTGCCCTCATTACAGTATGCTGATAAGCAATCAGATGGTAAAGGGCAATATTTGCTATGAAATTATACACTGAATTTTATCAAATAACCTTAAAATATTAGGGATAGAAGAAATCTAAGGATGATTTCTAGGTCAAACTCCTCAACAACCTCTGTGTCACAGCAGTAATTTTTAAAGGAGGAAACTGATAATCAAATTGATTATAAATGAACCACCCAGTGTTACTCAGCTGATTAAGAAGATAATAATAGAAGCAAAACCTCTAGATTCCTAGTTCACCCTTTTTTCCCATAAAACTATGTTTTTCAGCTATCAAGCACAAGGCCAGAACATACTTACTTTTGCATTAGGCACCACACAAAGTATTACCCATAGTGTTATCTTAAAGGTAAAGTGTGAAAACTCTGGCAATATAATGGAGTTTTGGTTAAGCATATGCCTCAAGGCTTCGCTCTAGAATCTTTAAGAAAAACTTCATATAAATTATGGATGAGGAAAGAAAGTCCTAGTTAGGTTATTTTGGTTGCAGGACACAAAATAAAATACAAATAGGATTAGGCAAAAATTATTTTATTGGCTCACATAAGCTAGAATTTCAGGAGTTTAGCAGTGGTTGGCTGTTTCATATTCAAAGATATAAGATGTGATTATAGGTCCTTTGGATGTCAGAACAAATCACAATGATACTTCGAGGCATGAAAGGCAGAACTCTTGTTTCTTACAGCTCCAAATGAGAGAAAAAATGTGCCAGAGATTTTACCCAGGGGAAGAAAAACAACAAGGTGGAACTTTTGGAGGTGACTTATGCATGGCAAACAAGACAGGCGTATCTAGGCCTTGCTGGCTTCCTGGGGACAGTGTATGTGGAATAATTTGCCAGCGTAAGGGGGAATGGTCTGTTCCTGGGTGCTAGATATTTGCATCCCTCTACCAGTTGGCTATATGTGCACTACAACACAGAATCCGTAGAGCTTGATAAGGGAAGTAGTTGTGGTAGAGGTTTACCAAATTGGCCAAAAAAGGGAAAGGAGCGTTTTTAGTCCTAACCTCAAACTGGATCATGATAACACTTTTAGAGCAGTATATTACTTCTGATCAACAGATTTAATATTTGTAACTTAGTGGAAAGATTATACTTTTGTCCTATTAATATCCACTAGGCAGGTATAGGGCTGGGATTTAGCTCAGTGGGTAGGGCGCTGTGCTGCAGTCTCTGAGGTCCCGAGTTCAATTCCCAGCACCGCAAAAATGGGAGAAGGACCTGGCAATCCACTCCCAAGGCAATCCCGAAACAGCCAGCCATTGAAAACCCTATGAGGGTCGCTATGAGTCGGATACTGACTCGATGGCACCTAACAACAACAAAAAAGGCAGGTATGATGAAGAATGAGATTAGCATTCTAAATAAAAGAGAGGAAGTGTGGGAAGGTCCTAAGGCAGGGCTGAGTTTTATCTTCAGAGGCCTGAAAAAGGTCCACTTTGACATTCGAAAGGACAATGACATGAAGCAAGGCTGAAAAAAGAGAAAGACTCTCAAACATGCAAGACCTGTACGCCTTAAGAATGGGTATTCTTGGCTTTTGCTGTCATTGGTTTTAGTTAAGGCATATACTCATCCCTTCAGAAAATATTATACCCAAGAAAATGGATTCTTGATTGACATAGTGCTGGTCACATGCTCTTTTCTGGAGCAAGGAGATAGAGCTGTTAGCACTTCAGCTATGTGGACTGAGGATGTGTCGGGTGGTGGCTCCTAAAAAGAAAGTCACAGAGCTTTTATCACAAGAAGAGGACAAACTTGTTGAGGAGAAAAAATAATGAATATACATTAAATAAGTGGACCATATAGATGCTTTTGAACTATGGTGCTGGAGGTGATTATTAACTATACCATGGACTGCCAAAGGAATCAACAGATCTGTCCTAGAAGAAGTACAACCAGAGTGTTCCTTGGAAGCAAGGATGGCTAAACTGCGTCTTTCATATTTTGGACATGTAGTCAGGAGAGACCAATCCCTGGAGAAAGATAGCAGGTTGGGGAGAGTGGCAGGTCAATGAAAAAAAAGGAAAACCCACCACCAGATGGATTGACACAGTGTCTGCAACAATGGGCTTAAACATAAATAAGATGGTGTGCCTGGCACAGAATCGGGGAGTGTTTCGTTCCTCTGTACACAGGGTCACTATGAGTTGGACTCAACTTGATAGCACCTAACAACAACAACAACAACAACAATAACAACATAATTCATCTTGTAAAGTGGGACTTTTGTGGGGAAAGGAGTACTACGAATAATTCTGCCATGGCATTTGAGTACACAGAAATTGTCCAGGGAAAAATAGAGATGTTTGGTTCTACAACTATTATGTAATTTTTAAGGGAGATATAGATAGACCCTCAGGTGGAATTCTATGCAAATCAAATACCATCTGTTTACAGATAATGTATGACACCTGTACAAAGTGATTAGGGAGTAGATTTTGGTCACTGGAGTATTTCATAAGTAAACTGGTTGGAAAAGGAAGATTCAAAGTTTATATGTGAGCTTGAATACCATTCCAAGGACTTTGAGTGTTTGTGTAATGGAGAGTGATTAAAGGTTTTAGAATACTGGCATAATTGGACCAAATCTTTGTTTTGGGAAGAAAAATTGGGTTCTAATATTCTAATGAGTAGCAAAAATAAAAGACAGGAAATTTATCCAGAGATTGAATTTTGTTTATCTTCAAAACCACTACTCTAGTCACAACCATCATCATCCGTTTCTTAGATGACAGAAATGGCCATTAATTTAACTGCAAAATTTTACTTTTTGCTCTATACCTTTCTTTTTTTTTGAACAGGCAGAGATGTAGATTAAATCTTGATTCTACTCCACATAAAAATCGTCTACATAATAATCCCAGAGTACATGCCCATTCTTAAGGCATACAGGTCTTGCATGTTCGAGTGTCTTTCTCTTTTTTCAGCCTTGCTTCATGTCATTGTCCTTTGGAATGTCAAACTGGACCTCTTTCAGGTCTCTGAAGATAAAACTCAGCCCTGCCTTAGGACCTTGGCACACTTCCTCTCTTTTATTTGCAATGCCAATCTCATTCTTCATCATACCAGCCTAGTCCCTACAGCTCTATATTAGTAACCTCTTATGCACACTCTGTTGGCCTGGTGAAGAGCTTCTCCTGTTTCAAGCTTCAGCTCAAAAATGCTGCATGATCACAGCCTATAATTTTCATAGATCTCATGTTTTTTCTTTAAAGAATTATCTTGTTTACTCTGATTACACATAAGTTACTTACCTGTGTGTGTATAAGTTTTTTTTTTTTTTTGCCTTGTTTTGTTTTCTTGCTATTTCACAAAGTGTCTCTCTCACAAGACAGGCAGACTTCAAGGAAAAGGATAAAGGATTTTAGATTCACTGCTAACACCTAAAAATAAAAATGATAAGTAAACAAATAAAATATTTGTGAAAAGTGATGAATCAGGAAATGGATATAATATATGATTTAAATGTCAGAAATTGAAGGTTTAGAATTTGTGGAATGAAAAGAGTAGAAAGATAATGTAAGGTAACATAACATTGGTGAAAATATATCATTGACTTGATATAGTATATTGCCCTGAATATTATTAATTTTTCTGTGTAATTTTTAATCCCTGTTTAGATTTTGAAAATATTTAACTTAAATTTTATTTAAAAAGGTGACTATGGTCAATATTTTCATTTTAAGCTGATATAATTATAGGCAAAAAGAAATGAAAGGCTGTTTAAATTTAAAAATAGATCAGGAAATGATCAAAATTTCATTATTTACTGACTACACATTTAAAGCTCACATACCTCCAGAAAATATGTGATGTTGTAATGAAGTTTATTTCTACTAAATTAAAAGTTTCTGAAGATTATTATCATTTGATATATAGTTTGGTCCAGTATAACTTCAATTAGTTTATTCTGAGATTATTCTAAATGTTTTTGAGTTTAGCAGTTTTTACAAATCTCTTATTATATTTCCTTTTTGAAGTAAATGCCAAGCTAATACTTTATCTTGATTTCATTTATCACCGAATAGCTTAAATGTCAAAATAAATTAGACGCAATTATGATATAACCCCTTGGGAAAAGCATGTTTCATACCTAAAAGATAACACTGCCAGAAATTGATTTCTGGTAGAAATTTTGTGGCACAATTGTAGTTTAGTTGTGGTAACATTAAGAAAGATAATATTTCATAATGAGTATGTCCTTAATAGTATTAATAAAAGTGCTTAGGAAATCCACGAAATTCGTAAAACCGTTATATATAAGCATATATATACATATATGGGCTGGGATTTAGTTCAGTGGGTAGGGCACTGCGCTGCAGTCTCTGAGGTCCCGAGTTCAATTTCCAGCAATGCAAAAATAGGAGAAAGACCTGCAAATCCACTCCCAAGGTAATCCCGAGACAGTCAGCCATTGAAAACCCTATGAGGGTCGCTATGAGTCGGATACCGACCCAACAGCACCTAACAACAACAACATATACATATATAAGCATATACACAATATATATATGATAGAATATAATGTCAGATGTGGCAGTACACACTTATAATCCCAGCACTCTCGAGGCAGAGACAGGAGGATTGCCAGTTTTAGGCCAACTTGAGTTTCATAGGAGACTCTGTCTAAAAAAAATAATAATAAAATTAAAAAAAAACAAGATTAAAAGTTGAAAATATAAAGAAACAACAGAATTATGAAAGTTTGTTTAATATATTTTGTCATCTTAATATTTTGAAAACAACTGAACTTAAAATTGAACTAATAGCAAACTAATAACAAACTTAACCCACATGGAATATCTTTACTTGAGTTTTATTGCAACTCATCAAAAACTGCAGAAAATATCAGAACAGTTGACACACATGTTTAAGATGTGAAATGAAATTATGATGATATGGACTGAAATCATTAGAATTTTGCAAAACATGTTATTATTATATTAAAAAGTAATCATTTAGGTTGTTTTATTTTGGATAATATTACTTAAATGTTAAATTGAATCAATACCTAACAATTAATAAACATATTAAGATACTCATGTTAAACAATTTTGCTTCTTTCAGACTCTTTAGATACTGACTGAAAGATAGACTTTTGTTTCCTGCTGATTGTATGGGAGAAATTTTTGACCTGAGAACGTGGAGATGAAGTTGCTATGGAAACTGATAATTCTGCTGCCACTCATAAACTCTTGTGCAGGTAAGATGTTCTATTATTATGTTTAGATTGAAAAATATATGGGCATTGTATTTCTTTTTCAAAGTGAAACAACTTACAAAATACACAAAACATATGTTGTTTGAATGACTGATAGCATTTTGAAAGTAATCTCTGTAGTAAATGTAAGGAGAATTTAATCCTTAAAGTATGTCAAATACTCTTTTTAAACAGCAACTAACTGTATTACATTTACAAATTGTCAAATATGACATTTTATAGGAAAACGTGGTTAAATGATTTTATTATTAATAAACAATGAAGAATTTTTTTAAAGTTTTATTCACAGTGAAGTCTTTAAAGAACTAAAATTGAAATATGCGTTTTCCCTCAAACTTAGAATTTGTTAGGAAAAAGTGACTATGGTAAAATATAGGCAAAGGTGATACAACATATTCCATCAAAACTTGAAATAACCATCCAGGTGCAGTGGCGTATGCCTGTAATCCCAGTGACTGGGGAGGCAGAGGCAGGAGGATCAGAAGTTCAAGAGCAGAGGGAGTCTGTGTAATTTAATGAAACCCTGTCTCAAAAACAAGCAACAACAACAAAAAAGTGGGCTGGAGGTACAGCTCAGTGTTGCAGCAATTGCAAAGCATGCCAGCATGAGGCCCTGGGTTCAACCCTCAGTACCGGGAAAAAAAAAATTGAGCTAACCTTAGAATTTTTTCTTTTCAATAGCTAAAAAAAAAAAGAGACTAGAACACGATCTTTCATTCAACCTAAATATGTTAGTGTCTATGTGTCTTTAACTCTCGCTTTATAACAAGCCATCTAAATCAGAATTAATGAAAATGACAAATAACCATGTATTTAAGTGACAATTGTGTGACTTAGAAGTTCAGAATCGGCTCCACTTGACATTGATTTTGATTTTGCTCAGGTACACTGTATCTGTATGTGGTTACCTAGAGTCACCTGAGACATTACTAGTCTAGGACATTCTTATCTGAGACAACTGGGCTGTCTTGATTTTGATCCAAATGGTCTTTTATCTTCTGTGTCTGAGATGTTTCTTGATTTTGATCTTAACGGTCTTTTATCTTCTGTGTCCGAGATGTTTCCCATGATGGTTGCTCATGGCTCCCAGAGAAATCCAAACAGCACAAGACCTCATGATTCCAAGGCTTTGAACAACCACAGCATCATTTTCTGTGGCATACTTTAGACAAGTCACACCAAATGCCTAGATTTAAGGAGTATGGACATGTCCTCTATCTCCTGATAGATAAGATGTAAAGTAACACTATCAAGGGATGTGGGAATAATAAAGGGAAGGATAGTGGCTGTTTCTGTAAATAATCAGCCACATTCTTTTTTAAGATTACCCAGTTCTGTTCCTAATTGTCAAGCTTACCTAAGTTACAGAGCATGAGCCCTGATTAGATCATCTTGTTGTCCGAGAAGCCCTTCCATCATTATCGTGCTGCTTCTCCCTAAATGTGTGATGACAGGTACTATTGACTTTTCATATATTCATAACAAAGCAGTCATATATTGGGAGAAACACAGAAACAAACATAATAACTTGCAAACCAGAAACACTGTATTGGTAAGAGACATTTCATAGCATTCTGAAGATATGTAAAACTACGGGGATGCTAATATTTGCAGGAATCAGCCAGAAGAATCAAATACCACACAAAGTATTTTTTCCAGTAGTGAATCCAACAGCTAGAAGTACTACAGTTATATTTATTCAAAGTGATCACATTATTTTGATTTATGTCACTTCTATCTCTTTGCAACAAAGACTCTAAGTTAAAAAATGTGTTTTTTGTTGGGAATAGATTAAGAAAAGACAGCCCAGTCATCAACGTGCCCCCAAATTATACACATGTGAATAAGAATTCTGTGCCTACCTGTAAGTCTCAGTTTCCTGTCAATATTCAACATTAATATTTTGCCCTTTCAATGTGTCTGCAGAATTAGCATAGGATCTCTAAAAGACCTTTTGTGTTAAATTAAAATAAATTATTGTTCTCAGAACACATATCAAATCTGAGAAATGCTCTAGCTCTTCTGTTAACTTTTATTTATTCAAATTGGATATGATTCAACATGTCCTTTTGCTTTACCCTAATGGGAGAAATAATCATATGTCCTTGGTGTACAATTTCATTGTAAATGAACAGATTAGATCTATTTTTTTAAAGCCGTAGCTATTTAAATAAGATAATCTAAGCTAAACATTGCCCCAGAGCTAAGCATGCTGATAACTTTTTATACAAGAGAATATTGCTTTAAATCCGTTTGTTATGTTGGAGATTTCATGGTGTCTCCCTACTTGTAGATACTATGTTAGTTTAGAAAATTAGATTGTCTGGATAATGGAATTCTCTTTTTAATTGGAAATTTTTAATGTACACCTTAATGTGATTCATTCTGACATGCTTTTCATTGTGACATTTCCATATATGCATTTTGTTGTACATTATACATATAAGTTCCCCCTTACCCTCTTGTGCACTTCCTCCCCACATCCCAACCCCTGACCAAAGACTTCTCTTCCATTTGCTTGTCTTTTTATGGTAATATTTTTCTATATATCCTTGGGTTCCAGTTCTGTTTAAGACAGAAACTTTTTCTGTAGTGAATTTTCTTTTTACCTTGTCAGAACTATTACATGAATTTTCTGGACCATTTATAATAGTACCATTCTTAGCTTTTTTATTATTATTATGTTCTGATTTCTGCATAGGATTTTTCCTTCTTATAATTTTGATTCAGCTTCCCACATATGAGTGAGAACATGTGGTATTTCTTTCTGAGCTTGTGTTCGTTCACTTAAAATAATTTTCTCCAATTCCAATGATGGAATTCTCTTCGTGTATGGATAATACCTGTTTTCCAAAAACTTAACATTTTATTCATTCTGAAAGCTAGCAGATCTTTCACAATTACATACACTTACCTTCTTCTTTTTGCTGTTATAATTCTTTATAAAGGTTGATATATTTTAAGACAGCCTAGATTCTAAGTTGAAGCAGAAACATTTTACCACCAACCTCTTCTTCTGTGTTTTCTTTCATTTTGTATGAGTTAACATTATAAGTTCTTTTAGCACCTTTACTACAGATCTTGACCTATTAAGCCTTTATAATGAAATATCATCCATCTAACCATGTATCATTGATTGTGAAATATTTTTGGAGTTTTGATTATTTCAAAGCTCTCTTGCTGTATTTAAATATTAGGATAAAAGCAAGGCCTGTTTATTTAAGAAGCACAATTGTTAATCATACATTTTTAAATTCTTTCATTAATAGGTGTGCTAGGCTAAAAAATGATCCCCCACCTCTGCAAATCATATAAGTCCTTATGCCTGAAAATTCTAAATGTCACATAATATGGTAAAATAGATCTTGCTGATGTAATTAATTGAGGGGTCTTGAGAGAAGATTATCCTGGACTATTCAGATGGGAAATCCTAACTGTCTTCCTAAGGAGGAGGCAAAGTTAGATCTGGTTATAAATATAATGTGAAGACCGAGAAGAGAGAGATTTGAAGACGGGATACTCTGGCCTTAAAAATGGAAGAAGGGACCAGGAGCCAGGGAATGCTGGGAATGAAGCTCTAGAAGGTGGGAAAGGCAAACAAACAAATCCTCCCCAAGATCCACAAAGAGACCATGGCCCTGCCTGTCATTTGTTTTTGGCCCTGTAAAACCCACTTTGGATTTTATTTTTTTGGCGGTACTGGGGCGTGAACCCAGGGCCTTGCGCTTGCATGATTTGCAAGTGCTGGACCACTGAGCTGCGCCCCTAGCCTTTTTTTTTTTTTACTTTTTGAGACAGGGTCTCACTAAATTACGAAGACTACCTCTGGTCTCAAACTTGCGATCCTCCCACCTCCACCTCCAGAGCCTCTGGGATTACAGGCATGCATCATCACGCCCAGCCCATTTTGGATTTGTAACCCCCCACCAACCTCCAGGACAATTGTTTTTGTTGTTAGGTGCCTTGAGTCAGTATCTGACTCATAGCGACCCTCATAGGGTTTTCAATGGCTGACTGTTTCGGGATTGCCTTGGGAGTGGATTGCCAGGTCCTTCTCCCATTTTTGTGGCCCTGGGAATTGAACTCGGGACCTCAGAGACTGCAGCACAGCGCTCTACCAACTGAGCTAAATCCCAGCCCTCCAGGACAATAGCAGAATAAAAATTTTTTTAAGCCACAAAATCTTGGGTAATTTTTATAGAAGCTGTAGGAAACTAAGGTAATATGTCTCTCCTTCACTTAAAGTGTCAAAATGGCTGGAATTGTATCTTCCTGGCACTTGGTAGGGGTTCAGAAAATTTTTGCTGAAGGATTTAACTACAAAAATTTTATGGTGGTTATGTTTATGTTAGCACAAAATAGAATACATTTAACTATATAATGTCCTCTGGGGGACTATTATTAGTCTGGTCCATCCCTTTACTCTTGTCTTGTGTTATGATGTTATGATCCTAGGATTTTAGAGATGGAATTCTACTAACATTTAAGAAGTTTTAAACTCTGCCCTCTTTGCATGTAAACTCTGGGAGACCAGGCATTTTTGTCTGCTTTATTCACTACTATTTTTCTATCACCTAGTAGTTGGACTATTAGATGTCAAATGAAATGATTGTCAAAGAAAGAAAGCAGGACATTTAATTCAGCAGATACAGATCTATTCAGTGCCTAAGGTGTACCTGGCACTGAACTACATGTTGACATCCAATAATAAGAGGACCATGTTCCCTGCCCTCTTCAGCCTAATGGTCTAAAAAGGAAAACCAACAAGAGGGCTAATAATTGCTGTAGAAAAAGTACAAGAGCTATTTGAGTAACACAGTAGAGAACTTATAACACAGGAATGGTGTAAGAGGACATTTTCTATTTTTGTCCACCCTTCATCCATTTCTAATTTCTATGATAAGAATATTCAGCTTTTACTATGGAGTCATCCTTTGCTGTCAGTCTTTAAAGAAGCATGGTAGAGCCTCCTGGATCACCTGGTCATCATAGCCAATCCACCTTTGCCATACTGCTTGATGCATATTTTGTCTGAGCAAATCCCAAGGCTTTTGCTAAAATAAAACAGCAGAGATGTGTTCCCTTTGTAATGTTCTAGTTAGTGTGAGAAGGTGCCACAGTCTATAGCAGTGGGAAAGCCAACCTGAACTGACATAAGCCCTGAGGTAGAGCAATCCTAGGGAAGTAAGCCATGGTATTTTAAATCTTCCTTTGGGCATTTAAGTACTATAAGTAAATAATGCACATTTTCCCCTTCTATGCCAATTTCAATTGAGATCCTGCCCCTTGAGGTAGAAAGCATTTTTACAAATACAAATTAAGAAATCTGGTTTTGCTGTAAATGACTGAAGATGCTGAGATTAGATTAGAGATAAAACTACAGTGAGATAATAGTTTTCTCTGTGTTTGAAATAAAGAAAAATAAAGGAATGAAATGTTGAAATTTTTCCTGGAAGGAAAGAAAAGCTTTAAGAAGTTTAATATACAATCAGAAAGGTTATTTTTAGCCCTAGGGTAGGAAAAAATGTCTTAATGGGACACTTTAGGAAACCACATTAATAAATGAAGGAAATCTTTCAACTGTAAATCTACTTCTTTTCTTTGTAGATAATGTACAGGTAATTGTCATGAAGAAATATTTTCTTTTTCTTCTTCATATTAGATTAACGCTAAACCATGTGATGGGAGCAAATCCATATGGGTATAATGCAAAAGATGATAAACCAGATTTGTTGATGCTATAATGTCACATGTATAAGAAACCCAAAGTTTACAGGTGTGGTGAAGTACTAAAGTTTTTAATACTGAGGAAAGGCTCAAGATGTACCAGATATTTTATTTCTGTAAATCTTCTGCCTTATTATATGCTATAGTTTGGATCTTAAGTGTTCACCAAAGGCACACTTGTTTGAGACTTGATCCCCACCCTGCTGCTTCTGGAAGGTGGTATAACCTTTAAGAGGTGCGGCCTAATGGAAGGTCTTCAGGTTATTGGGAGTGGGACCTCAGCCCCTTCCTCTTTTTCTGCTTCACTTCCTGGACCCAACGTGAGCACCTTTGCTTTTCTCTGCACTCCTGCCATGATGTGCCACCTTACCATAGGCCTGAAAGCAACAAGGCCAGTGGATCACTAACTGGAACCTCCAAAATCATGAGCCAAAGTAAACTTTTTCTCTTTAAGAATTTGTTATCTCAGGTATTTTTTATGATAACAGAAAGATGACTAATATACTATGTTGTTATATAAAATTTGAGAAACTTTAGCCAGCTTTTAAAATTCCAGTTCAAATATTCAAAAACTGACAATTGTTTAAAAAATGTTGAATATTATTAATTGAGCAAAAATTTAAAGACATTAATAGAGTAAAAATGATAATCATCTGAATCAAGTTCTAAATCTGTTATAAGTCCTTCAGATTTGGAGATAGCACAGTTTTGAACCCAAGGGCTAACAGAAGCTCTGCATGCAGTACTTAATAATAATAAAAATGAAGATGAACAGCTGATATTAGAGACTTAAATATAATAAGTACCATCAAACATTATGAGTAATAAAGAATGCAATTTTCCTAATATTCAGGATTCATATCATCTTAAGAATTTCTGCATAATAAATTTTAACATTGTTAACTTAATAAAATGGTACCATTTAAATAGCAGGGATTTAAAAAATCCACTTGGCTAGCAAATGCAAGGATTTCAATTGTGTGCCATTTGTATTTGTTTTGTCTGGGTTGAATACTTGTGTATATATCTTATAACATTATGAACTGAATATGTAAATTTTATAAATTGTGAACTGAATAATTATTTGGCCCTAAAGAAGCATTGCTTATTCAGTATAAGACTTGGTTTTGTCAGAGAAAGACTGAATAATTCAAGGAAGAGAACGTGGATGTAGTCACAGTTATTGGCAGAACTGAATTTAAACCCTGCTTTAGGCATTCAAACTATCATGTTATGTCATCATGGCTTAATGAGCTGGTTTCTCCTATTCCATTAATTACTCTTGATGGATAAGCTGAGACTTGAAATTATAAGAAATGTTTTTGCCACCGTTTTTGTGTAATGTCTATGGACAAATGTGTTTATATTATTTTCAAAATTTCTCCCAAACTGGTTCTTAAAACTTGAATTAAGTTATTTTAGGGCTGATACCAATGAGAAAAAAAATCTGTTTTGTCTGTATTTTCATATAGTTTACCATTTTATAAATGAATTAGTCTAAAAGAATCTGGGAGTAAATCTCCTTTTTAAATACTCAGTGAGATACCTATGGCGAGATCTCTTTGGGAAGTACCTATGATTGCTTGAATTCTACCCTATTTCAAAAAAATGTGAGCTACAGTAAATGAACTACCTGAGAGAGAAAGCCTCAAAACTGGAAATATTCACTGTGACCAAGATTTCTTCAAAGAAAACGATGTATCACAAAACAAATCCATGGAAATTGACAGGTGTAATAAACCTGCTTTGCTCAAGGATCCCAGAAGCACATAATGGATATTCCTTTGGGTTGGAGTGTGATGAATATTGAGTATATCACAACCCACACTCTGCCTATGGTCTTGTTCAGATTTATCATTAGCATAATAGCTCCTTTAGGAAAGGAACACCAGGCTATACTTTTAAGCCAAGTGACATCTTTGCAATTTCTAATAGAGATGGCCCAATTTAGAAATGCTGAAAACACCATTTTTGAACAATTGCCACTGATAAAGGTGCTTTATGATTATCAAACCTCCTTGGCAAGTAATTGATTCTTAAACCTTAAATGAAATTGTTTCTTAGAACTGATAAAAATGTAGAAAAAGAAATTTCTATATTGTCAGCATTGGAAGGAAACAATTGATATGCAGACTGACATGCTGTAAGAAAGGTAGGCTTTTAGTAGAAGGGAATGTAAGAAATGCTGTTTTCAACATGAAGTGTTTGAAAAAGAGGGTCAAGTTTTCTGTGGAGATGATAACATCAAGTTATCTTTTT
Source organism: Pedetes capensis (assembly GCA_007922755.1). Taxonomy (NCBI): domain Eukaryota; kingdom Metazoa; phylum Chordata; class Mammalia; order Rodentia; family Pedetidae; genus Pedetes; species Pedetes capensis. Next base: position 72,332 of record VMDO01003314.1, read on the forward strand.
TTTATTGTTTTTTTCAGTACTGAAGGACTGAGTCCAGGAATCCAGGGTATCACAGATTCTAGACAAGTGCTCTATCACTGAGCTGCACTCCTAGCCTTTTTTTTTAAATAGTGGTTTTTTGTTTGTTTGTTTGTTTGAGACAGGGTCTCACTAAGTTGTGTGCCTCTGGCCTCAAACTCAAGGTTCTCCTGCCTCACCCTCCCTACTTGCTGAGATTACAGCATGCACTATGGCGCCCAGCTATTGTTTTCATTTTAACAGTATTCATAAATAGCTATACTACAGTTTGAAAAAACATGAGAGAGTTGATACAGTTTTCTTTTCCCCTCTTACAACTTTCCTGAGGCTTGAAATCAAACTCTTTACCATGGCTAGCAACTCACTTAACTATCTGTATCCTGCCTACCCCTTCTGTCTCAACACATAATAAACATTCCTTTGCACATTACATTAGCGCCACCCTTTATTCTTGGGCTTCCAGAAAGATCATGATTGTTTCCAACTCAAGATCTTTGTATTTTCTGTCTGAAACATTCAAGTCTTCCCATGTCTGACTCTTGCCATTACACTAATCTAGGATCTGTCATCTCCACTGAATGACCTTCTCTTAGGACCTTGTCTGTGGCTAGCATCTGTTCTACTCATGGTTGGAGTCACTGTCATCATAATTTTTTTCACTATATTCAGTGAACTTGTCATTCTGTGGAATTTATTTATTTATATGTTTGTTTACTTGTCCCTTTTCTATCTAAACCTGGAGTAATATAAACTCTTTGTAAGTAAAACATCTTGCCAGTTATATATGTGGCTGCAACACTCATACCCAATACTGTACCTGGCACATAGTAAACATTCAGTAAATATTTTTAAATACATGTATAAGTGATTAACCTGGCAAATTAAGCCCCCAAGACTACTTAGGAGTAATCTGACATTTCTAAACACCTTTAGCAATTTTATCGGATGTTATTAGAATCTGCTATTCAGCACAAATGCTTTAATTTCAGTTTATTACTTGTTTTTAGGATTTTTTAAAACTTTTTTTATAAACCAAGATATATACTGAAAGTACATAGCTAGTCCTGGGTTCTAAAGCTAACTAACACAATTTGGTTATACATAAAGGACTTATGTAGGTATAACGGCGGTAGTGTTAGAGAACAGCACATTCAACATACAGCCAAGGCTATTTCAGTGTTTCTGGGTAGCAGACACAAATAATCCAAATATTTGAAACCTTTGGACTGTACTTCCTCTTGAGATGTGTTTGTTCTTTCCAGTTCCATTGTCACCATTTAAATTAATCCCCCATTACCTCTCCTCAAAACTTCTGTGGTAGCTTCCTAAGAGTTACTCTGTTTCAAAGCATCCTCTATATTCTTTCCAAGGCACAGTTTATTGACACAGACTCCTATGCAGAGGAGTCTTCATGAAACACAAGTGAATTTGTCATTACTCTATGTCAAGACCCTCACAGATCCCATTTCCCATGAAATTCAAACTGTCTAATCAACCATTCAAATTCAATTTCCTTCCACAAATATTGGAAGTTCTCCAATTAATTGAATTCAACCTGTGCCCTGAGCCATGCCTTCCCTTACTCTCCTTCATGTATCCTTATTTCAAGTCAGACTTGGTAGTACTTGGTAAATCTTTGTGCTTTTTTCTTCCCCAGGTTTCTTCTCATGCCAATGTTGCCACCTCCAGCATTGTTTTCTTTTAGACCCATTTCCTCTTATTAAAGTCAAATCTAACCATTCACAAATTCAAACTATTCACTCCAAATAATCCACTAAGCAACAGATTATCCCCCTTTCTCCTTAAGCTCTGATTCCTTAAAGAATTTTCTAGGGTCATTTCCACACCCTTTGCTTAGAGTCAGGTAATGTTTTTCAAATAAACACTTACTCTGAGCAATGAATAATATTTACTACTGTAGAAAATGAGTTTGTAATCAGAGAATGCTCATTCCTAAAAGTACAATAAAGACTAATCTTTAATATTTGATTGTTTACCTAGTGTTTTATACTTCCCAAAGCATTTTGTGTACAGTGTTTCATCTGAGCTTGATAATAGACAGAGGAAGGATTATCTGCTTTCTGTAGCTAGTTGTTGTTAAGTGCTGTTGAGTCGTGCCTGACTCATAGTGACCCTCATAAGGTTTTCAATGGCTGATTGTTTTGGGATTGCCTTGGGAGTGGATTGCCACATCCGTCTCCCATTTTTGCAGTGCTGGGAATCGAACTCGGGAACTCAGAGACTGAAGAGCAGAGCTCTACCAACTGAGCTAAATCCCAGCCCTTCTGTAGCTAAGGAAGCTGAAATTCACGGACGTTACATGTCAAAGGCTATAGTACTACAAAATGCAGACTTTATGATGAAAATATAACGCATAGATAAAAACTTTGTTGAACTAATGACGTACTCTAGGTAACATAACTTTTAAAAGCTGGAGTCATTTTTTAATCGAAGCCAGCTTCTACAAAGAATATAATATGATTTAATAGGATACTCACCACATTTTTATTACCAAGAAATAAAGGAAAAATAGTTATGAACATATAAACCCAATATGTCTAAAATTACATTTACATTTTAAAACTTAGGAATGTAAACTAAAAATTATTTAAAATGAACAAGTATAAAAATAATATTTCCAATCTTCACCACCAACAAATCATCTTATATACTCGTTAGGCACAAGCTACCGCTTTGGAGATCACACATTTAAGGGATAAGAAGAGTTAGACCGGGTGGGAAATGCCTATAATCCCAGCCACACTGGAAGCCAAGGTAGGATGATTGCGAGTTCAAGGCCAAAGGCAGCCTGTGCAATTTAGTGAGACTCTGCCTCAAAATAAAGAATAAAGAAGGGGCTTGAGAGTTTAGTGGTAGAGCATTAGCACTAGCTTAGTGGTAGAGCATTAGCCTAGCATGTGTGAGGGACTGCATTCAACCCTCTGGTACTATCAAAAAGGACAAAAGAATCAGTTGGCCTGTGAAATGTATAACAAAGAGTATTATATTTTATTACTTTCTAGTTCTGTGCTGCCCATCCATTGTATTAGTTAAATTGACAGTAAATATACATATGCATGTACATATATGTATACATATATACACACATATGTAGGTATACACCTCTTTTTCAAAGAGAGAGTTAACCACTAGCATGCTGCTCTGTTTATTTTTACATTTTTAGCCACTTTATTTTTAACCACTTTTTATTAGTGGAAGTATGCTATGTTTTT